>NQII01000007.1:2995451-3051346 GCA_002778355.1 Clitarchus hookeri
GTTGGCCAGGTTAGCCGGACCCCTGGTGGCCCCCTCGGTGCTGGTGCTCACCTCCGTGCTGGGGAGTTAACTGCTCGATGACAACCCGTGGGCATCGCCACCAGGGTGTGTTCCCGGACCATGGCCAACGGTTTGGGCGCCCCTGGAGGTGAGCCTGTTGCGGGCTTGTCGGAGGCGGTGGCTCTACGATGGGCGTTGCTGTGCTACAGTCTGCCTCAGCCAGTGTACCAGGTGGGGCTGTCTGGTCTCATGTTGCTGCAGAGGGTAGCCCACTGGACACCTCTGCACTGCCAGCTGCTTCCCTGGTGAGCACCTGGGTGCCGGGAATTGTGGGCAGTAGCAGGCGCTGGGGATACCGTTAGTGGCAGACTCGGGGGTAGGCCTGTCCGAGTCGTCACTTGGAGCATGTGTAGGTGTTGGTTGTCGGGTTCGGCGTCAGTGGCGAGGGGCGTCATGGTGCCGGTAGCATGATCAAGGCGCAGGTCGTCACGATGCACTAGAATGCATAGTCTCCTGTTGATGCACACAATGTAGGTGGTTCTGCCGCTAGTCCCGACAATGGTGTGTGGCTCGCTTCACCTCGGGGCAAACCCTGCACAGAAATTATTTTTCGCCAAATACTGGGGGGTGCTCCCACACATACACAAACTGGACCCCGGTGAAGTCGGCGAGGCGGTCAAGGGCTGTCAGGTACATACCCTCCTCGAGAGCACACTCATGCCACATTTGCCTGGTCGCACCGTCCTCCTGTTCACCAGTGCTGCCGGCCCATGGGCAGGCAAATCTGTGGGTAACACTAGGTTGCATCCTTGCAGGAGGACAGCAGGTGATATGCCGGTGGCAGTCTTGGTACAACTGCAACGGGTGAAAAGTGCCGCGGGCAGTTGGTTGGCCGATCGATGTCACGTGGTTATGCCCCACGCGGAGGCGAAGCTGCGTCTTGTGGTCTAGGTTCCTCCGCTCCGTGGGATTGACTCAGGGGTGGTACACTCCTGCTGTGGTGCACAGTTGCACACCCCACTGGGTTGTCAGATAATGCTACTTCTGGCAAGAGAACTGTGTGCCGTTGTCCGTAAGCAGTCTCCGGGGGTAACCCCAACAGGGGAAGAACTTAGCTTCCAAGGCCTTGGCAATGTTTCACACTCGTGCACTCGGGACGAGGTACGCCCCTACCCATCGTGAGAACAAGTCAGCAACTACTATAATGAAGCGCTTTCCGGATGCTGTCCACAGGTAAGGTCCCATTAGGTCCAGTGGAACTGTCTCGAACAGCTCAGTAGGGAGGGGTGACTGTTTTTGTTGGATCCTGTCAGCATGGTGGCTCTTAAACAGGTTGCACGTTACACAAGTCCGGATGAACCGACACACTTCACTTGTCAACCCAGGCCAATGAAAATGTTTAAGGGTATTTTGGCACATCTGGGATGCACCTGAGTGACCGGCTTAATGGCTCGCGTGCATATACTGGAGCACTGTGGTGCACATGTCTCAGGGCACAAACACTCACCATGGAAAGTCCGACTGGCAAGTGTGGGTCTTGAGTCAACCGTCCACTACCTGATGCCAGTGCACTGTACGTTGGGAACACTCCGTGATGTGTCATTGCACAAACAGACACTGATGTGCACGCACTTCGTCCTGGTACAGGTCGTCGAGCTGCGGCTCCTTACCTTTAGTGGTCCGGATGGTGTTACATTTGATGACGGTGCTCTGCCTCTGCTGTTCTCTAGCTGGTGTGGGTAGCAGAAGGTCGTCCCACTTCTCAAAGTTGATGGCGATGGTGTCGCCAGGCGAGTGTGACAGCTTGTCTGCCAGTTGATTCTCAGATCTGGGCATGTGTTGGACGTCAAAATCGTATGACTGCAGGAGCATTGACCAGCCTGCGAGCTTGCTACGGACTTCTCGCATGGTATGCAACCAGACGAGACAGATTTTGTCCGTGCGGAGCGTGAAGCACTGGTATTGGAGGAAGGGGCGGTACCGCTTGACAGCCCACACCACTGTCAGGCACTCCCACTCATTCACATCATAGCTGCATTATATTAAACTGAACTTCGCACTGCTGAACTCAATCACTCTCTGCATACCATTGTCACTGAGTTGGAACAACACTTTATTTAACCCCTTCTCACTCGCCTTGGTCTGCAACTACAAATGCCGGGTTGGCTCATGGCGCACAACATAGGGCACTCCTGGAATTGGCTCTTGATTTCCCTGAAACACTGGTTCATTTCCTGAGTCCACGTGAACTTGTGTTTGGGTGACAGCATGTCCGTGAGGGGAGCGGTGAGAGTGGCAAATGCTCGGATATACTCAAGCACCTAGTTTACCAGCCCGCAAAATTTATGTTAGTTGTTTGCGCATGTGCGGCACTGCATAGCCGTCATCAGACCCGCAGCTATTCGGGTGCATGGCGGTGCCTGTCCGCATCAACGATGTGGCCCAGAAACTGTAACTCAGTCCTGCCAAGGGGGCACTTACTAGGTTTCTCACAAAGAAATTTAGGTGTTGTTGTTGGGAAGTTAATTTTAAACAGAATTATAATCAACTATACCAAAATCATAACATTTTTTTTTTAATGTGTACTTATTTTTATAGTGTATTCTTGTATTGCTCTTGGAAATCATTAAGAAATACGTAAGGGGATTTTATTCTACAATGTAAATGGTTATCATCATGTCTGCTTGTCGCTTGTAGGACGTGAAATGCATTACTGTACACCGGTGAGATAAGTGCATGCACTTGAAAGGCAGGGGGAAGTTATTTTTACAATTGTGCAATGGCGTGGTTACATGGTCATTGAGCACGATGTTACTCAGGTGTAACATAGACTAGATTTATTTTTAGGGAAATATCACTTGCGAATTATTATAGCCATTCATGCATTTAAGTTAAAGATTGTGCATGTTTGTTGTTTTGTATGAAATGGCTTCTAACTCAAGAGAAAAACTAAAAGCAGGTGCTTCAGTGGCAAGGCTAAACATCACAGCACTCAAAATGCCATAATTATTGAACAGTGGCAAAAGCACTTAAAATGAATTTAAAGGATAGCAGCAATATAGACAGAATATCTGCCTGTTGTGATGCATCATTTTTAGCTGCCTGGCAGCTGTGCTTGAGGTGTGAGAAAGAAATAGGTGGGAGATTAATAACACAACCAGAAATTTGTCAATATCAGCATATACAGTGTGAGCCTGGTGAACTGTTTGAAGTGTGGCAGGGCTCAGTACATGACTAATGGTGCCACTATTCATATAATGTACATAAATGGTGATCAGGACGTGTACTATATTTAATTTTTGAGAAAAAATTTGCAAGTTGTAAATGAGTAAATACATTATTTAACTGTCACATGCTCACGTTCACGGTATGGGGTAGGGACAGTTAGCTGCCAGTTTCCATTCATAGATTATCATCTAAGCCTGAGGAAATTATAAAAGCAGAAAAGAAAGGTACAGGAGTGGAAATGTTGACAGGTCAGGGGGACACAAAATAAAATTAAAATGGTCATCACAAATACTAATCAGCCGAAACTCAGAAAATATGTCAACTTCATAAGCTCACATTGTTCCTTCGCTTCCCTTGGACAGCTAAGAGTCTGTCGTAAATTACCAGAAATTGCATCTCATAGTCCCTCCTGGCTGCATAAACATCTTTGCCATATTGAAAACATTAACGTTAAAGTGAGTTAACAACCAATTTATAACTATACATTTTTTAGTACTTTGCCATTTACCGGACTTTCTGGTTTACCAGACTATAACTCCTCGTATTTAGTCCACTAAACAGAGACTTTACTGTACTCTTTCAAAACAGAAACATATTATCAATCATACATTACTAAAAATGAAAAAAATTGTAAAAATGAACTACATGAAATCATATTTTACAAAATTGCAGACTGTCTGCAATTAATTTTTCATCTTTCTCCTCCCTGCCATTCTCTCTTTGCATCTCTTTTTCTTTTCCATTTTCCTCACAACCTTCTTTATACTTCATTTTATTCTTTCCCAAAATGGATTTTCAGTGGACATCCTGTAGTTCCAAGTGGAAAATGGCACTCAGCGCTCACTACTGATAACTTCCACGCACACTTCCCTACACCTCACTTCATTGCACCATAAAGATACCCAAATAAAGGCATCACGCAGCGCTACTCTTATCATGCACTCCCATCGCTACCTAAAAAGTCAACGTGTGGTGCAAAGAGTCAATTTGGATTGCGGTGAGAGCCACATCACAACCATTTTCCCATGTGAGCCAAACTACGCAGAAATAAACAACTGTTGTCATCCAACGTCGTCCCTCGGCCGGCATAAGCCCGTCATGGGTCGCGCGGCCACGAGGTGCAGGGCCGCGCGATTTGTGTGATGTGTGTGTTGCATGTGATGCGTGTGCTATGCGTGCCGAAGGTGGGCTATGGCCGAAAAGGATAAAGGCCCTTGTTAGGTTAAGGCTTTCATTAAAAGTTTATGTAAGTGTTTTGCAGTGCACTCTTGTGTATGTTCTGTAACTAGTTTCTAAGGTTTTTGATGTACCTGTTTGCATGCACTCCTGTGCATGTCTTGTAGTAACAGCATCCGAGGCCACCAGTAAAGGGTTTTGTTAGTCTGCAAGATCTCTCTTGTTTGTTTGCTATGCACTCCTGTGTACGTTTTGTAATTTAGTAAGTAAGCTGTTGTATTGATTTTGCAGTGCACTCCTGTGCACGTTCTTATAATCATGGTTGCTCTTGTGCTTCATATCCATGCACGTGGTCCGACAGGGCCTGCGTTTCTGGCATGGACTAGTGTGTCTGCTTCAAACAGTCGTTCGGCAGTCTCTCGTTGGAGCTCAAGCCGGACGGACATGCGCTGCTAGGCNCTTATAATCATGGTTGCTCTTGTGCTTCATATCCATGCACGTGGTCCGACAGGGCCTGCGTTTCTGGCATGGACTAGTGTGTCTGCTTCAAACAGTCGTTCGGCAGTCTCTCGTTGGAGCTCAAGCCGGACGGACATGCGCTGCTAGGCCTGCGGGTTCTCATCTTTGCTTTCACCAATCTAGTCATTCTGTCTGTTTAATAGTGCTTAAAACCTTTTTATCTTATCTCGGCAGCTGGCCTTGGCCCTTCCGTCAATTCGGAAGGCCCGCAACTAATTATTTTTACCTTGCAATTGAGTGTAACATCATGCTGGTTCAGGTGTGGTCTCATGCAAGTGTTTTATTCATGCTGTTGTGTTAAATGATGTGCTGTTTGATTTGCTTTTGAGGGTGTGTAGCACCCTGCGCAGTTTAATGACTTTTTAATTTGTAATAAATGCACAATGGCTCTGGATCTAACATGTACGTGGTCACGCTTATTTGCTAAGTTTAAGTAGTCATCCCTCCCTGTAATTGTGTTTGCCATGATCTGTGACCAACAACGGAGCTGAAGAGTTATTTATTAGTGTTGATGCAAGCCACGTGGCTATGCAGCGACCTGAGATAAAGTTTTTGCTCACCACGTGGCCATGTGCGAAATGATGGCCTTGCACCCTGGGAACATTACAACTATGCTACCACCTTCATCTGCTGCCTCACCAGTTAACCCCATCAACAATGTGGTGCCTAACAATTTGTGGCTGTCTTCAAGCAACACAGTAAAACATTAGTACAGTATATGTGCGAGATTGAGCGACATTGTGCACGTGGTCTCTATTGTTTTGCTCTCTCCCCTGCTGGGTGCACCAGCACCTAGACTGGGCATGGAGTAATGGCAACTGTAACAGCTGTTGGTTTCCGGAAACCACAATATGAGTTTGGGGAAGGGTACAGACCCACGTGTATGCACGTGTGTGTATGCATGCTCTCGCCAACTGTCAGGGAACCATACAGCAGGCATGGACAGCAAGGTGTGCATGTGTACAGGCATTAAAGAGGCTAACGGACTGGACTTTGATCAAGCATTTTAACCATGTGGCCAGTGCTCCATATTGGAATGTCTTGACCTGACCTCCGAAGCGCCGTGCTGTGTGGGGTGGCACCACCAAATACACAGTGACTGCGCCAGCTCTGGCGATCACCTATTATTCACCTGTGAGTTGTTTGCTGGCAAAATCTCATTTGCGCCACGCACCCACCTTGACATAGTGCCAAAACTGGACATGGCGCTTGTAACATGCTGGCAGGGAGCCTGATGCCATGTTTCCACTGCCAGTATTCGCAAACCAGCCCTGGAAGGCCTCTGGGAATTCATGAGATAGTGCAAAGATAAGTTCTTCAGGCATGGCATTCCTGCAGAAGACTAGTCGAGCTGCACTGTGAACCAGTTCCATGACAGTGCCAGGTATTGGTGTTGGCAGCAGGCAGAAGGCGAGTGCGCAAAGGCGTTTATCAGGCATAATGCGCGCCTGTTTCACCGTCTGCACAAGGACGAGAGGGAAGAAGCTGCTCTGAAACTGATCGTTGAGCTCTGCACCTCGAGCTTCGTCAACACTTTCGTGAGTCAACACGCAAAGTGTGAAAGGCTTCATCCACCAGGCGTGCACTGTGAAACGTGACCTGGAGGAGAGCTACATATGCCGCGCCATGCTTGTGTCTCTCCCAGCCTAGAGGGCTCCACTTGGGGTCAATCCCAAAGATGCCCAGACTGCCGTCAGGTATACTGCACCGCCGCCACTCTAGCCGCCAGCACCAGTGCCGTCCCAGCCGCCAGCAACATTAGAATGTTAAAATACAGGTCTACAACAACTGCTTGGGAAGTAATTTAATCTTGTAATGTTTACACTTCACAATTGTTTTGTTTATAGTAACATAATACTTATATAAGGTCTTTAGTAATAAACTTTTTTGTTCATTGCAAATACTTGCATGGAATTATTAACATTTACTTTACACAAATTGCAAATGTGTAAGCTTCACAATCACATGGTGCAATCATAACCTTTTTGCAAAGTGCAGGTTATGAACATAAAACACCAATTGTGCTCATTAAGCATATTTATTCATATTTTATGCAACAAAAATTAGATACAACGTGTGTCTCAAAACACCGACAAACTCCGGGAGGTGATTCCTTATGAAAAATTAAGTATAAAATAAATGGGGCACTTTGTACCTACATGCAATATTAAGGGAGGAATGACCCCTTGAAAATCAAATTTGAAAACGGTAATCTCATGAAATATCGGAAACAAAGTGTCCTATATATTTTTTACTTAGTTTTTCATAAGGAATCACCTCCTGGAGTTTGTCTGTGATTTTGAGACACACGTTGTATTAGTATGGAATTTTTTTCATTTCCCATAAATTTTCCACTTCTTTTGGAATTTTAAAATGTCATGGCAGCAGTGAGTTAGTACAACTCAAGACCATGTATACAGATTCCTGACAGTAAATAATGATCTTGCTGCTGCTACAAATTATTTTTAGCAAAGCCATAATTTAAAATCATCCCAATTATATATTTGTTAAATAGCATACAATTTGGAGTCAAATAATTAAAATGTTATAAGCAGCATTCCTGTGCAGTGTAATTTTGGAAGTGTGCGTTATTTTATGTTAAGTTTGCAGTAACTCTCGTTGACTAGAAAACGATATTTCACCGGCATGGTGCAGCATGTGAGAATACCTATATGTTTCATATTTAATAATTTATTAAAGTGTTATATAATCATATTCATTATTCTTTGTTAATAAATGTATTCACAATTAAGTGCTAATTGCAGTGAGGTCCAAATTTGTAATGTTTATTTAGTTCTGTAATGTAATCATTTTCAGTATTGTGGAACAAACATATAGAATTGTGTTGATTTTGGTTTGATTCATGGAACTATAGTATTCAAGTGATAATTAAACATTTTCAGTGCATCCCAAAGTATACAGTATATTAACTCCCTGCAAGGGTACGAGAGAGATTATCCAGGAGATTTCTTTCAATTAAGTACATTAATCCCTTTAATGATAAAAATCTGTAAAACTGATAAAATCTGTAAAAACAGCAGGCCTGCATTAAATGCTACAAATGTATAAAAAGAATGAAGTGTTCACACAAGGAGTTTTGTACGCCCTTAATTGAATAATATTGTATCTGCCGGCAGGTAATCCAACTGAGATTTTCAACTTATAGCAGTTTTCTTTTATCATTTTTACCATACTGAATTTTCCTTTGAATACAAAATATGATTTGTTTGTTACATGTTCTCAAAAAAAACTAGCATGACAGATCCTTGTTAATACAAGGTCTCCTATGTTCAATTTATTTAATTTAAAAAACTTCTGACTTTGCTTGCAACTTGATTTCACAAGATTCTGTCCGTAATGTTTCTTTTTCTTCTTCCTTGGAGGCCAAATCATTTTACAGCCTGGTTAAAAATGTGAAGTCAATTTCCTCGGAGCATTGGCATGTGAGGATCTTATATGGTGTTTAACCTGTAGGTATATATACAGCTTGGTTTATAACCAATTCAATTAGTGGACATGTCTCTCCAGCTCTGCTGTGCTTCAAAACAATAGTCCCCCAGCATATTTCCGAGCATGTTCCTTCTTTTCTCATAAATATTACTTTGCAGATGTATGAAAGATAATGTTGTAGGTGTTATGTTTAGTTGTTGGAGTCATTCTTATCTCTGGTCATTTGTGAATTAACTGTGTCCCTGTCTGATAATTAGGCAATAGGCTAGTATTTTTCACTATTAAATAATTTAATTTTACTTAATAGTGTCTTGGCAGGGGCTCTGACAATAGGATACAGCTTCATATATGTTAAAAACAGATTAGTAATGACAAACATTTACCGAAAGCTTTTTATTTTAGGTGTAGGTTAAACCTCAAATATATCAACTGATACCAATTTTAAGGGTGAATATGGTATAATAGCTTAAAACTGGCCTTGTAAATTTTCTTGAGGAAGTTTCCTTTTTTGGCTAATGTCACAAGAATTCATAACTTGTTTTACTGATGACTGCAGGTTAAATGAATTAATTGCTCTCTTCAGAGTTTGATATGTTTTGTGCGTGCCGATGTGGCCTAAAATTTTATGCACTCTGTAGGAAACTAGCATAACAAAATCTTGCGGAACAACTGTTTTCCAATACTGTTCAAATTAGGCATTGGTACTACAGTGATAAAATAGGATCCCATCATCAGATTTGTATTAAATGCATTGAAGATTTGGTTCTGTTGTTTCAGAATCTAGTTTTTTTTACTAATTTTTTTGCTAAAATTGATTTTGACTTTGTTTTTTTACCAAATTATTCAGCAGCTCTTTCAGTTTTCCGTTGGACTTCACTGGATTCACTTGACCACATGCTACATGCTACAACAAATTCTCTTGATTTTGCGTGATGGTTTTACAACGCCAGGAGCTCCATCGAAAATATGGCTCAAATAGTCTGCATCTTTATCAGACCCTTTAATATACAGGGTGAGTCGGGACTGAGTGGGTTAATTTTGAGAGGTGATTCCTTACGAGAAACAAAGGAAAAAGGTATTTGGGCCTTTTTCGATGAAGTGTGAATTGGGACTGCTACGTGCAACTGAAAATTAAATTTAATATTACACTTCATTAAATATTTCCGAAACCATTTGAGATTCAGCAACACAATTTCGAACAGTGTTACAGGAAAGGGAGATCTTTAACCTGTTATGAGTGTGGTGGTAATATCATCCCCCCTTCTCTATGTACTTGAGGTTAATAACCCTGTTTTGGCCGTTACTTTCTAAACATTGAGATGTAATACACATTAACTTATGGTATGGTGATGAGAATGTGAAAAGTTACAAAAAAATTTTCTTAGTGTAGCGACCAGTGTGAGCTTCCTTAGGGATAACGTCCAACATGCCACGAAGACAATATCGCACCAGAAGGTCTTATTATCCACGTAAAGAGCATTGTAATATTTTAAGTGTGAACTATGATGTTGATAAGGATGATGATCCATGGTGTTGCAAGGTCGTCAGTGTAGAAGAGAGTTATGTTCTTTTGATTTATATGTACAGATTCGGTTTGCAAGGTATAACTGCTAAAGTGATATTGTTTTCACATATGGCAAAATGTTATGTAATGCAGCAGCAGCAGCAAAAATGTTCCCATTGTTTATGGTACTTTGCGTATTATCGTTAACCTTTATTGCAGCATAGTCTTTCACGATTTCAGGCTGTATGTTAAGTATTTATTACCTTCTGTATTATTGTGAAGGCAATATGTTTTAGATGAACTATGTCCTCAGTGTTAAACGACAGCCCTTCACCTCTGTGGTAACTTATCAACATACCTTCCAAATCAGTAACAAGTCGTATCCATGCCTGGTTGTACCTATGTGTGGATAACACCTGATTTTTATGCTACACTGTATGTCAGTTTGCATACCCCTCAGGCATTCTTACATACGCCTTTAAACGTACAAATGCTGATATCGCGAAAACAGTTAGCCTTAGCGAGTGCAGACAAGAAAACCTTTTTTGTTGCTTTTCACATTCTCATCAACATACCGTATGTAAACATGCATTACATCTCAGTGTTTCAAAAATAATGGCAAAAGAAGGGTGATTAACCCCAAGTACATAACGAAGGGGGGATGATATTACCACACTCATAACAGGTTGAAGGTCTTCTTTTCCTGTAACATTATACAAAGTTGTGTTGCTTAATCTCAAATTGTTCCAGAAATATCTGACGAAGTGTAATCTGAAATTTGATTTTCAGTGGCATGTGGTGGCCACAATTCACACTTTATTGAAAAATGCCCAAATACATTTCTGCTTTGTTCCTCATAAGGAATTACCTTCCAAAATTAACGCACTCCATCCTGACTCATCCTGTATTGTACTACTATATTGAATTGTTCAAGGAAAAGTGTGCAGAAATCTAGGTAAGGGCAATTATTCTTTGGTGGCTTCTCACCAGTAATACACAGTTGGTTTTAAAAGCTTTCTACTTTGTATTCCTCTGTGTCCTGCATGTGGCACTCCAGACTTTCAACAAGGCTGTCAATATCTGGAATTTTTACACCTAGGCCCACTGCATGTTCTTTTAGTTTGTCTCAGCTGAGGTGATTTGCTTTTCCTCAATTTTGTAGCTGGTTTTCTAGATGTGTTAAAAATGATTTCAACTGTACTTTTAATGACTCTGCAATTTAAATTTTCTCTGCCAAATTGAGTGGTGTGGCATTGTTTTCAAAGAAGGTGATGTGACTTCCATTTGTATCTAATTGTATGGCAATTTCTTCTCTAGCAATTGAAAGTTATGCTGCAAATGTTAATTTATCTCAACTTGTCATTGTGTGTTAGATACAAAATTTTTTTGCTCAAGCTAACGTATTATAACCTATAGAGAATTCTGTATCTGTGTTAAGGTTGTGATAATTGTTGAGTATTTATTTTTGAGTAGATGATTCTGATTGAGTTTCAGCCTTAGGACTTGTTATCATCATCATCAGTTGGTTAGGCGGTAGATGCAAGCAGAGTTGTAGATACAGTCTCAGGGTCCCAGGCCATGATTTCACGCATGGCCATGCGGTGAGCAAAGACTCTTACCAGGGACATGATTTCGCCATGTGGCAAGTTGATTGATGCCAATAACACTATATTCTGTTCGGTTGTCGGCCACAGAGCACGCCAAATGCAAGTATAGGGTGGCTAGGTCACTTAAGCAAAAGAATTAAGGGCGACAACGCGCATGTCGAATCCAAAGCCATCCAACATTGATTACTCAATAAAAGCACAGAAAAATGTGCATGGCCCTACATGAACTCAATTACAAACACGAAAACAGTACAAAGGCATTGCTGCGTGGAAACAATTACATGATGCTTTGTCTGAACCAGCCCGAGGTTGACATGCTGCGTGCATCAAAAATAAAAGTCATATGGTGACACAATTATTTAATGGCCCTCCGAATCAACAGAAGGGTCTAGCCGGCTGCGGGGGTAATATAAAATTATTCCAAAATAGAATTACAAGACAGAATTACTAGTTCAGTGAATACAAAGTTGAGGCACCTACAAGCCACACATCACTCACCGATCCGGCTTGAGCTCCAAGGAGAGACTTACCAATGACCATCTGGAGTAGAGAGACAAGTCTGCGCTAGAAGTGGTGGTACCGTGCAGAGTACATGCAGGGAGAATGAAGTGTGATCAAAATGGAACACTATATTAACACTAGTTTACAAAAGCGTGCACAGGAGTGCATGGACAAAACAATTACATAAAAACCTTAAATACTAACATGAACTCTTTTCACCGTTGTTTTCGGCCATTGTGCCTATTTTCAGTGCACTCTACAAGACATGCAGACACACCGAAAACACGCAGCCCTGCACCTTGTGTATGCGTTGCTCATGACGGGCTTATGCCGGCAGAGGAATGAGGTCTGATGACATACGCTCCTCCCTTCCCTAGGCCATCATGGGCATTGAGCATGAGACCAAAATATTCACATCCTGATGTACAGGGGCGGCGCAGCGCTAGTTGCTGTCAACTCTTGCATGACGCGGCCGAGGAGAGGGGCGGGTCGCAGTAGGAGTGCACCTGCGCAGGCAGCTGTGAAGCCAGGTGGGTGCTTGCACCCATTTGGTGCATAAAAAACAAGGGTTCAGACTTAAACAAATGTCAGTTTAGATGTGCAGGAGCACAGTACTTTATTATAATCTAAGTCATTGCAGCTTAGTGAAAACAAACGAAAATTCAGACATAAACAACAGTACTTTGATCAGCAGTCAGTGTAAGTGCAGCATGGTGAAAGCAAATGCAAGTTCAAAAGTTTAATATAGGGCCAGACTTAAACAAACAAGACACTTAAAGAGAAATATACGCAGTTGTCCCGTGGTGTAAACACAAGCTTTTAGTTAACAACTTGGCCATGAACTTAATAGTTTTGCGTGATGTGCAAATAAGCCAGCATTGGTATGGAGTGAAATGAATGTCATTAGACACAATCTACACACAAATAAGCACAATTCATGAATGGAGTGATTATGTACTGTGAGATGAAGTAGACACAGCCCTTTAAAGTGACACACTGACTGATGTACAGGGAAAACACACACGGCTCTGATGACACTAGAGTGACGTAAATAAACAGTGTGCCATTTCAGGCAGTGCATCACCCTGCAGATACACGTGGCACTCACAACATTATAACACAGCCGGGACGAAGATTGGGTCGTGGCAGGCGTGACATATGCACAGTCGCGACGTGAGGCTAATGATGGACAGCGGCAGTGCTGAGGCATCGGGATGCTAGGTGCTGTGGAGAGCGAGACAGCTACACAACCCCAGTGTTGACGACGAGGACGCAGGGCGGGGATTGGACGGCATCAGGACATCAGAGGCCATGTGATTGGTATGCCCAGGGAAACCACCGATTTAATAGCAACCCGAGCGGACCCAAGCGGTCTTGGTTAGCTGGCAGTGTAGGAGTGTTGAGTGACAAGTGAAGGATGATGGTCCGGGGCTGTAGTTGAGGCTGTCGTGCGTGCGTGGACATCTCAGATGCACCTACCGGGCAGCGCAGGTGGGCACCTAGGAGTCCAGGACGGCAGAGGCATCGCCAGTCGCTCAAGAGCTGGCAGCTGGAAGCTGTCTAGAGGAGTAGTCATAGATTGCAGTTTCATCAGCTGTGGCACATTGTCACCAGGTCGTGTCAGCAGTGGTTGTATTGGCGCACATGCGCCCACCGGACAGGCATCAAAAGTCATGACAGAGGCGGCACATGACACTGCATCGCATGGGCTGTCGACGCGCCCACAGTGTGTCAACTGCTAGATGAAGGCTTGGCAGGTTGGGCATTACCAGGGGGCATGCTCTGCATCATTGGTTCGGCTCGAGCAGGCCGTGGACAGTGTCCTGCAGGTGAATGCAGATCTCGTGTATCCTCTGCTGCTCCCGCTCCCAAGCTTGCCTCGGAGGGGCAGGCAGCATATGAACATCCTGGGTGGCATCTGGCGGCGGTGTCAGGATGCCCTGAGTGACATCTGGTGGCGGTGTCAGGATGCCCCGAGTGGCATCTGGCGGCAGTGTCAGGATGCCCTGAGTGGCATCTGGCGGCGGTGACAAGATGCCCTGAGTGGCATCTGGAGGCAGTGTGATGTTAGATGTGTCCAGCATCTCTGCCGCTGATAACTGAAGCTGCGGTATCTGTCGAAGGGCCTCTTCCAACCGCTGTACTCATATGCCGGCGGAGACACCAAATATAAGCAGCATGGGTGGGGCAATGACTGTCGGAGATGATGTCTCTGCTGGTACGCTTGGCGTCTCCAGGTATGTTGGCACTGCTGGAGGGTCTAGTGCCTGCACAGCGGTTTTCCGCAGTCGGCGCTCTGAGTCAAGTTCTGGTGGCGCAACTGGAGGTGGCATCGCGATGCTTAGCATCAGGAAGCGGACGCCTGGTATCTCCGTGTTTTCCATCGACGACGTGTCACGTGTGGTTGTGGTAATAGTTTTCCACTCGCGTCCAGGATCTGACTCAGCAATTGTGTGTGGAGGTGGCATCTCAGGACTGACCTCAGGTTGGGGTGTTGATATTTCCGGAAACCACATCATTTCCGACACTTGTGGAACAATCATTGCTGTAGTGGAGAATGTCTGTTCCTCCAGGAATTACATTAGGTCCAACTCTGCCTCCCTAACCCGATCACAAGCATGGGCTCAGGAGCCGGTTTCATGTCGCAGTTGCTCGATTTGGATGGTGCAGTTTGATTGCTGCTGTGCGCAGTTAACGGGATCCACATCTTGTTCATACGTTGCAGCATGGAAGAATTCTATACACCCAGGACAGATGAAAATTCCTAGTCAGCTTGTCCTGACTTCTCGTATGATACACAGTATCTGTTTTCTACTGCACCACATATCACACACAAATCATACATATGTCTGTGTGATCATGTGGCAAATGTTTTCACACATGTTTGAATGTTCTGTGTTTTCTGCGATTCCTTCTTTATACATTTTGTACATGGAGATAGACCGTTCTTGCACATAGCACACATGCTCCATCACAGAGTTATGAAGGTGGCAATGCTTCCTAGAGGGGTCGCTAGAATGCAGCCCGCATCATGGCCACACTGCATGCATTCTGGAAGTGACCCAAAATTGTGGTGAGTCGACCACATGGTGGTTTGTTATTCGGCATGCACACAACATAGCCTGTTCCCTATTCACAGTCCACTGTACTTTCATTTCTTTCTTGAGGTGTCAATCGGAGTTTGCCACATGTTGCCATGTGCCATATTGTTATCAGCGTCAGTTGGTACGGCAGTAGATGGAATTAGAGTTGTAAATACAGTCCCAGGGTGCCTGGCTGTAATTTCATGCTCAGCCATGCAGTGAGCAAAGACTGTTACCAGGGTCATGACGTCACCATGTGGCAAGTTGGTTGATGCCAATAACACTATTTTCTGCCCCGTTGTTGACCATGGAGCACGCCAAATGCAAGTACAGGATGACCAGTTCACTTAAGCGTAGGAATTAAGGGCAGCCACGTGCATATTGAATCCAAAGCCATCCAGCATTTATTACTCATTAAAAGCACACCAAAATATGCGGGGCTCTACATGAACTCGATTACAAACACAAAAACAATACAAAGGTGTTGCGGCGCAAAAACAATTACATGAGGCCTTGTCTGAACAAGCCCAAAGTACACACACTGCGTTACATGAGAAATAAAAGCCCTGAGGCAACACAAAAGTTTAAGGGCCTGCTGAATCAATGGAAGGGCCTGGCTGGCTGCAAGGGTAATATAAAATTGTTCTGAAATGAATTACAAGACAGAATTACAAGTTTAGTGAACACAAATTTGAGGCCCCCGCAGGCCATGCGGCATGCAACCATCTGGCTTGAACTCCAAGGAGAGACTGTCCAATGGCTCTTGGAAGCGAGGCTATCAGCTCGCACTGGAAGTGGTGGCCACTTGCATGGAGAATGAAGTGTGATCGGCATGGAAGGAACACAAAATTAACACTAGTTTAAAAAAAATTTGTACAGGAGTACACATGCAAAACAATTACATAAAAATCTTAAATACTAACATGAGCCCTTTTCACTGTTGTCTTCGGCTGTTGGGCCTATCTTCAGTGCACTCTAGACCACTTGCAGATGCACCAAACACATGCAACACACACACCACCTGACCATGCGCCTTGTACAACCCATGGCTCCTGATGGGCTTATGCCGACTGAGGAACGATCTCTGATAACAGGCTACAATAGAGGAGTGTTTTAAATATGGTGGACGACATGTGCTGGGTTATCTGTTGAGACATTAACATAGATGAGTTGACAAGGAACTGTGGTTTCAACATGATGTGCAGATCGCAATTCGAAATACATGGGGTGGCATGGCAAACATCAAAATGGACATCATAAAGCTATATATGTGGCTTGTTTGCACTTTGTTTAGTAAAACTTTGGAAATTAGGAAGCATCATAATTGATGGGTGCATCCAATTGTATCTAACAAAATTACTACTAGTGTATTTATTCAATTTGTAATTTGGCTCTCACCAGAAATAGCTATTAAAATAGTTTTGATTTATTATTTTGATCAGCTGTTTTTCAGTTTCAGATCTAAATTTTCCTAAGTCAAACATTATGAGTTGCTAAGTGACACTTTCCCACACAGCATGGAATAAACTGACTTGAAAGCATGCTGGCGGGTAGGCTGCTCATATATTTTACTTTTAAGTTGGGACGCGTATGTATGTGTTAAATGCGATATGCTGCATCCCACCCAACTGCCCTATTGCTAATGCTGTCACTTGTGCATGTAAAACATTTTAGTTTATAGCATTTGACCACGAGTGACATTCTAGCATGTCACCCTGCACATTTTTAACACTCATATATTATATAACTGTATTTTATATAGCTCTGTCATAACTTTATGTATTACCTTGGACCGGCATGCCACATCAGCTATAACGTTTTCAATCAGGGGTTTAATCTGACATACCATTTCAGTTGTACCACTTTCAGTTTGATGGGAAAAACCTGAAAACATTTTAGTAATTACATTGAGTGAAAATGTGGAAGAAATACTGTTCATTGCTACATGTATAATAGGAGCATCAAACACATTTGCCTTTCCTACATTTGTCTAGCTGGACCAGTTTATTTCATTTGCATCGCTGTGTCTAGGGTAGACTGAGCTTTTAGCATGTCTTCTGCAGTTTCATGTTTTTATAATTTTCATCTCGTGCATTCAACATGTTTGACAGCTGTAAAACTGCTGTCTCATCAGCATTTACAGATATTTTATTTTAATTGATAATTGTAGAAATGTGGGGATGTCCACGTTAGGAGGACCACCTTATTTAATGAAATATGTGTAGCTCTAATGTTTCTAAAATAATTTAATGTAATTTAAGTACAATAAAGTCAACATAATAAATTAAGTTTAAAAAAGTATGTAAAAAGTGACCATTCTTGCCTACTTTCATATAAAAACAAGAAGTTGCTAATATAACTAATGAGAATATTTTCCTCTACGTGTGTGAGATTATTTTTAATGAAGTTCGTAGAAGCTTATATTATAGGTAGGCCTTAATGTCTGGTTGACAGCAATATCATTAGAGATGAAACCAGAAATACATGCAACAGTAAACCAGAAATACATGCAACAGTACACATGACTTACCCAGGACTCGAACCCAGAAATCTTGTAAAAATAAGCTAGAGTGCAATCTACTCCATCACAGGGGTAAGATTTAGAGCATAAACTTTGGATTTAGTCAGTTTAATGTTTTTAATGGTAGGGTTCACTAACACAAATATTTACATTGCCACCATTTTTAAAATAAGTGTGTGAGCAATTTAAAACATGTAAGTTTACATGCCTTACTATAGCGCAACTTGTTAGAAGAGTTTGGTGGAAATAAATTGATTGGTCCTCGAGATATAGCATAAAACCCTTATTTTCTTAATCTCTGCTAACTTTCAAAATTACTTAAAACAGAGATTCTGTATACGACACTTCTAATAGATACTGTCAGCATAAAAAGTTTGATTGAATTTGGTTAAATTGTTAACTGTAATGTCACATTTATCAAAATATTTATATGGCACCCATTTTGAAAATAAATGCCTGACTCCACTTATATCATGTCATTCTACATGGCCTTCTGTAGCACTAATGGTGTGCAAAATTTCGTGGAAATTATTTAAATAGTTCAGAAAATATGGAAAAATTTTCAATTTTCCCACCTGGCACAATGTTTTAAAAATGCTAGCAAAAGAGTATCTCTGTATACATAATTGATGCTTCTAATGAACACTGTGTTCAAAGTTTCACTGAAATTTGTTGAAATATGTTACAGATATAACATATTAAGCTAAATGATTTATATTAACACTATTAAAAAAGGCCTGCTGCACCTAAAACATGTTAGTTTACATACACTACTGTAGCACCACCTGCATGAAAAATTTGGTGTGAATCGGTTCATTGGTCATCGAGATATGGCATAAAGCCACTTTTTTTTTCAATTGACTAGCTTTATAAATAGATGACAAAAATGTTATATATTAGCACATTCGACGATTGTAGTAGATACCTCCAGTACACAAGTTAAATTAAAGTTGGTTTCATACTGAGATAAAATGTTTATGTGGCCAACATTTTGAAAATAACTGTCTGACTCACTCAAAACTTATCATTTTACATGGCCTGCCGAATTGCTACTTGTTTGCCAAATTTGGTTGAAATATGTTGGTTTACTCCTGATATATAGCATAAAAAGTTTTATTGTTGTGTGTTGCTATCTTACAGAATGGTGGACAAGAGAGACTTTGTGTCGGCACATTTGATGGTTGTGGTAAATAATGCCAGCATACAAAGTTACATTGGAATTAATTACACTGTTTCAACAATATGACATAAAAATATTATGTGGCTATATAGCTGCCATTTTGAAAATAAGTGTGTGACCTACTTTACATAATCTGCAACAGTACTATGTGTTAGCTATATTTGGAAAGAATCTGTAAATTGTTTTTTAAGATATGACATTAAAATTTTACTTATTCATGTGGCACTATCTTACAAAATGGTGGATGAAAGAGGCTGAGTGTAAACACATTGTTTGCCAAATTTGGTAGGAATTGGTTTATTGTTTCCTGAGAAATTACATATAAACTTTATAAATACATGTGGGGCTATCTTATAAAATGGTGCACAAAGGTGTTTTTTTTAATTAATTTATTTATTTTAACAATATGATGCGTGTAATAGATACTGTCAACATACAAAATTGGTTCAACTTTATATTAGTTATAGGTACTCAATAAAGAGGAAAAAAATTTGTATTTCTGCCATTTTGAAAATAAGTGTCTCATTAATTTGAATTGCATACGTTCAATGACCTACCATAGTATTAGTTACACGTCATATCTGGCAAGAAATGTTTGAGTAATTTTTGAGATATGATATAAAAGCTCTATTTTTTCATGTGGTGATATCTTCCAAATTGGCTGAGCAACAACAATATCCACCTCTAAATTAAATTCTTACATAATGCGCTGCTACATACAAAATTTGGTTTAAATTGGTTGAATGGTTCCCAAGATATAATATTGCTATAAATATTTAATGGCCACCAGCGTGGTCAAAAACTATAAAAGTCAGGTTTCCTAAGTAAGTACTATATGTGTATCAAGTTTAGTGAAATTCTGTCCATACGTTCAAAAATTGAAAAAGTGCAACCAATGTACAGACACAAACACACACACACACAGAGAGACAGGAAAACAATCTGTTACATTTTTTTTCCCTTAGGAATTAAAAGGGTTCAGCACACACGTGAATTTGTGCTATGTAGCTACTTTCACTATTCAGTTATCACTACCAATAAACGTGCATCTATGAAAGGGTTGAAGTGTAAGGCCATTTGATTTTGTTACATTTAATTTCAAGTTTTGTATCTTTGTTTTCGTTATATCATTTTAAAGAAATACTAAAATAGGTAACAATAAAACAAAACCATTTTATTCTTTTGGACCTTAAGATTTGCATTGCACTGGAACAAAGGATGAACTGTAGAAACTGTTTATTCATAGAATAATAGAATTGGCAATACTTTAACATTTATATAATCGGCAATAGTGTTTAAAATTAATAAAAGAGCCTGGGATAATATTTTAAAAGTATTAAATTTTTCTTATATTATGTAGAGTTTTCTCAAATATGCAGTTTTAATACTGTTCTCTGTATCACTTTGAAAACTGTATGAATTGAGTGCATTAAAGTTAAAAATAATTACTTAATTTTGTTTAGGTGAAGAGAAGTTTGAAGATGATGGAGAACCAGCAGCCAGCAATGAGGGCAGTTCTGTACTCAGTGAGGTAATCATTCATTAAGTATTGTCACTTGAATAAAACTGAGAGTGATTCAGAATATTTTCACTTGTGAGGGAAAATATCATAGATTATTGTCAGTGGGATTCATAAAGCAAAACAATATATAAATAATATCTGACTGGGGACAGCTGTTTGAATTATATTAACAAAAAATATAGCCAACATTTCTGGTGTTGAAAAAATAGATTTTGTAATTTGTGTATACCTGGTAGCAGTATTGATACGTGTAAGGTATGATGTACACTGAAGAGCCAAAAAAACTGGTATAGGCATGCGTATGCAAATAACAGAGTTATGGAACCAATCAGAGTAATGCAATGCAGTCGGTAACTAGATCAGTTACTGCTGCTACAATGGCAGGTTATCAAGATTTAAGTGAGTTTGAACGTGTTGTTATAGTCGGCGCACGAGAGATGGGACATAGCATCTCCGAGGTAGCGATAACATTTGGATATTCGCGTACGACCATTTCACTAGTGTACCGTGAATATCAGGAATCCGGTTACATCACATCTTCGACATAGCTGCGGCCGGAAAAAGATTGCGAAAGAACGGGACAAGGGACGACTGACAAGAATCATTAAACGTGACAGACTTGCAACCCTTTCTCAAATTGGCGCAGATTGGATTTGTGGACTGCCGTGCATGATTCAATGTTGTGATTTTCCTCCTGCATACCTTCAGACATTAGTCGAGTCCATGCCACGTTGTCTTGCGGCACTTCTACTTACCAGTTTTTGTGGCTCTTCAGTGTATAATAATGTATATAAAATTAACTATGTGTGTAAAAATTACTGCTACACTTTAAAAAATGATTTTGATGTAAATCCATAAGGTTTCATTCAACACTTGAAAGTCTGGGAAATGTGTAGTTTTAGGAATACTTGAATTTTCAGCATATGTTGAAAAAATTTATATTTATAGAATTATTCTTGTCAGTGTATAATTTTTTGGGAATTATATCCAAGTGTGCTACTAGTGACGGTGACTCACAGACCTAGCCATCTGGCAAACCCACATCTTTAACCTCCTTCCTCCTCTTGTCATCTTTATTTATTCTCTTCGCACATTTTTTTATGTAACAGATATGTTAGATCAGAGCAGGACATAATTGTACTGATGGTCGGAAATCTAGTATTTTTTGTGTTATATTCTTGATTATTACAAACAGCTAAAAGTTACAGTACAAAACTTTTACGACAGTTTAACTTTGGTAACTTTAAGATGATTATATACTCTTGTAAGCTTGTGCAGCTTAACTGCATGGTTTCATTTCTATTTCTGGGTTTTACATGTAATGTTTTATGTTAATTTGGAATAATAATTAGTTCTAATTTCGAGGAATGTGGGAAAAGATATTATATTAACATTTTTTCATTCAAATTTTATTTTTTTATGTTGCACCATTTTTGTTTTGAAACTTATTTTTCTGACTTTGCCAGATAACTTTGCTAGTATTGTGTATGCTTAGAATACCTCAAGTTTTTTTTAAAGAAGTAACGTTATCAATGGAATAAACCTTACATCGCCCACACTGCTCTGCTCAGGAGTAAGACCACTGCTGCTCTGCTTCTGCATCATGTATGCACGCCCGTGTGTTCCATTCACGAGCCCCGGCGATACATGCGGGAACCGAATCATGAATCGGTTCACAACCTGTTGTAGCTCTGACCCAACACGAATAATCTTTTTTTTTGTTTGTGTGTGTGTGTGTGTGTGTGTGTGTGCGTGTGTGTGTGTGCGCGCATGCCTGCGTGTGTATGTTAATCCAATCATCGCCCCACAAAGTAGGATTAATGTGTCACCAGGGGGAGTGTTGTCTCCATAAAACCCCTGCTTATTAGAATGTAAATTGCTTGCGAGTGATAAACGTCTACCTTTTGAAGTGATTAGAAATATTTACTTAAAACATGTGATTTTTGAGGCAGAGGCAGGTAAATATGGTCATTGTGATTTTTACAATCTTCAACAATTATTCAGAATCATGTCCTCTGATTTTTACATAAAATGCCACTTGCAGTGAGTTATGCTGCCCTCAAGGCTCAATATTTAACATGTTCTCTGATTGTCCTGCAAGAAGCTATTGAAAATGGACTTCACACACTGTAAAACTAAACATGCTGCTCAATGTTTAAACATTTTTTGTTATAAGGGGACATTACGGATATACTTCTAAGGTATAATTTTATTTTGAAAATGCCTGCCTATTGAAATAAATTAATATTTCATTTAAAAATCAAGTAAGTTTTATGCCAAAGACAATTAAACACAAAATTCATGGGGCAAAAAAATACACTGTATACACACTTTTTTATGTGCCATGTTTTGTAACCAAGTTTTATGTCTTAATAGCGTGAGCTTGGTTGGAAATTAATGTTTTTGATCAGGGTACTGTATAGAAGATCCTGAAATACCATTCAAAACATGTCAGCCAAGTTTTCATAAATATTAAATAGTGGGTCATCTCACTGATGGTATCAGGTTGAGTGGTTCATAGCCAAATTATGGTAAGTGGTCCTAAATCACTATACATAGTATGTAAACTTGAGGACTATTTCTTGCTTGAAAAGTCATGTGCCTTTACAAGTGTGTCGTTACTATTAGTTTGATAAATCCAATTTATGAGTGCTGATAAATTACTTCGTTGGCGGGTATAACATATATCTGTGTTCCTTGTAAAAACCTATATTTTCCAACCACAGTGTTTTTGAAAAATATAACCTCTGCAGTTGGTAGGAGATTACTATAATAAATCTTAATTTAAAATGTCTTAGATTATGACATAAATTGCAGTTTTTCATTCCTAATGTGTATTTATTGAAAGTGGAACTGACTGGAACTGGCATTTTTACAAAAAGTTTTAGATATGAAAACACCAGTGCCGGATATTTAAAGTTTTTGAATAATGTGCAGCACACTTTTCTCATTATTATTACATCATGAAAAGATTGCGAATCTCAAGAGGTGAATTGCCAATCTAAAGAATGCACACTAGTTAAGTGCCTTGCACACAGAGGCAATAAGGCATATGATGAGCATATCTGGGTCACTCGTAGCCATCCCATGATTTTAAGCCTTGGACATGGAAATACCTTTAACCAGGCGGAACTCTTAAGCTGTTGCATATGCATATGGTAAGGATCAAGCACATATAGTACAGTGGTCTGCACAGTAGAAATAAAGTGTGTTCTTTATAGAAATTAGTACATTTAAAAAATAACTTTTTAAATTATATTGTTTAATGTTATCACAATCTTACACAATGTGTGATATTTTACATATCAGTTAAATATAGCAGCAAAAAAATTTAAAATAACATAAAACACTACACAATGTACTTACGTAAAAATCATGACGTTTTAATGTACAAAATTGTGAGGAGCATGGACATAACTACAAAGTTTGTACGTATTTTACAAATTAATAGAACACTGAATTTTTTTATCATTATCTGAATTGGAAACACATGCATTTTATAGACTTAATTATAACAAATATTGTGGCACTGTGCCAAGAGCTTTTAATGTTGGCAGGTTCCTCTGAAAGAAACTCTCAATCATAAGTTGTGTGGTTCTTTCATGCTGCTTTTGGGTTATTATTTCTCATGCCGACCTGAAATGCTGGAATGCAGTAGTTTGTTGTCTGCAGTCAAATTGATAATGCTAATTAGGGTATCTAATGCATCTCTGGCTCTTAGACATTGTAACTTTGTAAGTGGTCAGTGCAGTCATTAAGGAATGCCTTTGGGTACAATGTTGACAGCCCTGCGAATGTTGGTAAGGACTGAAAGCATGCTGGTGTACATACACCTGTAGGCATCATAAGTGGTGCTGGTGGTGCTACATGGATGATGATTGAGGGTGCTGTCATAAGACTGGGTGGTGTGGGCGGGGCTGCTTGTTGGTGATGATGCATTGGCAAGTGGGTTGGTGTCTATTGAAAACCCCTGAGTTGCAGCTCATTGATGTTCACCATTGGTGCAGGGTTCTGATGGAACTGGTAGGCTGCATTGCAGATGGGAATGACAATGCCAGCTACACTGCGAACATGTTCTGCACGCAGCTGAAGCTGTTGAGTGACAGGTCCCTCCACTCCGTGGACATCACACCACCAGTGTGCAAGACAGCCACAATTATTACATGCCACTGTGTAGGTGCTGGCATTGTGGCACTCTGCATTCTAACATCTCTGTATAAGCATAGCCTCTTTGTGTTCAGTGCTCCATTTGGTTTTGAAGGGAATCAGCTGTTGTGCACAGTCTGCAAATAAAAATGTTCTCTTTCTGGTTTGCATGACATTTTATTTCTCTGTGATACATTACTCGTGGAATTATAATTATTGGTGGCAGTGGACGACTAGAGGTGCCGGCCTCCTGATGTCACAGTGTCACGTGAAGTGGAGTAGGTAGGTCTTAGAGGACAAGGCATTTTCATTGAACATTGCCAAATGGTCGGTACATATGATAATAACTTCTTACTTGAATTATGTTCAGTAATAGTATACCACAGGGCTGTTAGATATAGTAATATTTCATTGTAGCATCATTTTGCCCATTTCTAAGTAACCCAATATATTTACACCGTAAAACAAAGATTTGCAGGGACAATCGTAACACGCGACAGTCATATTTTGTTTTACGCGCTGACATGTTTTAAATCCTCTTAGACTGACTTTATAGAACAGTGTCAAATCATGGTGGATTTCACAAAAAATCCAGTTCCTTCGATTTTCTTATCACCTTCTGGAATGAAAATTAAACTCTTTCAGAAAAAATATCTGGAACTATTTCATATTGAATACCTACACAGAGACAATGTATGTGTACATATCATGTGGATATTTATTTACGTGCATGTACAAAACAAAACATCGATATTTTTTCAGTCAATGTTTGAGCCAGTGAAATCAATGCATTTTCTGCTAAATGGGTTGTAAATTAAACATAATAAATAAAGTTATTAGCTGTAAGTTCTCACACTAACACAACTGTGAAGTTACCCAACTAAATTTTTAATGGATTGCACAAAAATTAATAAGTATGCATCTGTTTCTATAAAAAGTTTCGAAAACATGACAATTAATACCCTTGTAAGGTATAGTATTTAAAAAAATGGTACCATTTAACAAATAAAAGACTATTTTCTCTGAACTTGCTTGACTGTTGTTCAATAAATCTTTATTTTAGATTTTATGAGTTATATCAGAAACTGATACATATTTATAAATTATAAAAATCTAAAAGTATGCCTACCTACTAATATTGTTGAACACAAGATGGGTTATGCATAGCAGATCTCATTCCCCATAATAAAATTGTTGAAACTTAAAAAAAAAAAAGTTTTAATATTGCATGAAATGAAAACATAATTTATGTAAAAATGTCCTCTGAAATGAAATGAATAGTTCTCTGTGGTCATACATGCTAAGGCGTTATACTCATGACAAGTTCAAACTGACAGCGGTTTTAAACCACACTTCAGCATTACTAAAAAATTGCCGCTGACCACATCAGTATTGCAAGGGCTCATAACCGTGTAATTTAAAACTAAATGTAACACTGCAACACATTAATATCCAGTTGAAAATATCATTAAGTAGTATATATTTTCAAATATTAAATATTAGGTTACAAAATACTTCCAGTTTTGCTGGCTTAGTAATTTCAGAGTAACTGGGTTTTACATCATTAATAAAATCATTCACAGTATGTTTAAATTGTTAACGTTTTTTATAAACAAATGACGAACCGAAAATGGAATTTTAACCAGAGAACTAAAGAAAAACACCAAACTTTACGTGTTTATAAATAAGTGGAGAAACTCTAAATAAAATGATAGAGATAAATACTAACCGTACTGTGGATAGCAAAAGCACACAATTACAAAACTTAATTTCCTGTTAACTGCTGGAACACAGAAAACTGGAGAGGAGAGAGAAATCAAAACAGTGCTGTTAAAGAAATATTTTTCACAATTAATCTATTCCACTTTTTGCCGTTCATAAGTCTTTTTATATGATGATGGAAACTGTAAACTTCTTCTTAAATGCTCATCCCATCTGCACTTACAAAATGACTTAAGATGGACCTTCTGATAAAATTTTTAGTTAATTTGTGGTTTTTGTCCTTACAAACTTTCACAGCTGCTGTTGTCCAGCATCACACATGTGATGTTTTATTTCTGCAGGTCTCACAGCAACACTAGTATGCTTTACTGAGATCATTTTTAACTAATAGGCTTTGCATCGTTTCCATTGTCCACTAGCGCATGGAAGTGCAGCTGCCGGTCCTTTGCCTTGATATCAATTTTGTTCCGCACAGCAAGAGAAATTAGCATTTTAGCATATTTTGGGCAAAAAGTTAAACTTTTTATACACATTTCAGATTTAATACTACCACATTCAATAAGTTAATGTACTGACTGATGCATTGAGTGTAGGCAACCATGCATCACTGCAAACTTATTAGTTGTGTTATTTATACTGCATTGCTTGTCACTAGTGCACCATTCAGATTTGGCTCACTTCTTGTTCTTGCAACACGTGAACACTGAAGCATGTGTTGATTTCCTCTAAGCAATTTTCTTTTGTCGGGGCTAATGAACACGCTCAGCCCACTGCCTTCCCTACATGCGTGCGTGGGAAGGGTGGTCTGGACTGGTTCAACCAGAGGGGTGGTGGACGTTGTGCACCTGTGCATGCTTGACTGGGTGCTCCCTCACCAGAGGGGTGGTGATGGAGGGGTGCTGGATGCATATGCACCTGCTGCTTGTCTGACACCTCACCTCTTGGAGAAGTGAGGGTGGTGATGTGCTTGTCTCCACTGGCTTAAGAGGTCCCTTGATATTGTTTGGACAGAAATTGTAGGGAAAGTGACCTGGTTGCACATTAAAGACCTTGGATAAAGTATAAGAAAGATAATTTTGGAGGTTGGTTGACCTAAAACAAAATAATTTATGAGGGAATGAAAAGGAAGGGGCCTCCAGAGTGGTGGTGTGTCGGGATACTGTAGCATTCAGAGTATAAGACAAGGTTGGAATAGGGATTTACCTGGGGCACCAAAACTCAGAGAACCTATGTTAGATGTTAAGGTCATGTGACAACGGCCCTGGAGGTCCTGTGTGTTGGTTGATGAAATTATATTAATCCAAATTGGCCTACCTATTGGGGGTGATTCCTGCCCAAAACATCAGTAAAGCCGCTAATTAAACTGTTTTGGCCATCTCACCTGCTATTCTATCATTTAAATGAGAAATCTGCTACAAGGGGAGGTAGTGTACAACATGGTCACATGTGAGTGAAGTGTTAAACAATTAACACAAGTGTATGGGCTGACATGTTGATGACTGCTTAATTATGGCTTACGGCAGCATCAGGTCTGTTCTCTTTCTATGCAAACTACAGGCACCTTGTCCTAGCTCCAATCTGGGGTAGGTATTCTGGTTCACAAGCTTATGGTTCACAGTTATGAGGGCCGGTGGATGCTTGGTACCTCTGGCTCTATCCAAGGATTACAGAGCCTGGGCATCTTAGTAAGTGGGGAGAAAAGTCCCTGGGGATGGCTGGCTCTACGGGTATTGTGTTCCTGTGTTCCCTTATACTTAATCTCGTTAGGCTCTGTAAACAAATTGTATGGATAGAGGCTGTTCAGGTGTGGCCCATGGGCTGCAGGTACCTGGTGTCTTGGTTGGTTGCTGGAAGAGTCCAGGTCTGTAATGAAGGGGTTCTTTCACATGCTGTTGCTGCATGAGCTCCCTCTGCTTGTGTACACCACCTGAGCTGGACGTCCTTGGGCCATCAACTGTTGGGTTTCATATGCTGCAGCTACTTTACTGTTACTTTCTCCTCCTCATTTAGAGAAAGGTATCAGTATGCGTGGTGTTTAGAAGTCTTACACAAATCTCTCAATGGCAACACAGAAATGTGAAAGTGTTCCCCTCCTGTGGAAGATCAGGATCACGTAGAATCCTTGCCGTCTGAACTTCTGCACCCGGCAGTGAATCGCGGTGGAATGTACTGAAGCGGATCCAGTGTTATGGCACTCCAGTAGCCAACACGAAACAAAGGCAGTAGACCATGATCTGAATCCTTGTGTTTCGCAGTGCACTACGAGTGCATTTACGAAACAGATAACATTTATTGGCATAAGAATTTCCTGTTGCAGAAAATACATAAAAAAAATTACTTATATACTTGCATTCATATATTGTAACATGGTTTAAATTTGAAATCAATATGATAGATTTTCATGCATGTAATTTTTCACAGATTTCATTCTGTTAAGAAATATTTATATCCAATATCTTAAACTAGAAACCGTAATGTAAAAGCTAGGACTACCTGCACCGTGATTGCCTACCACATTCATGTTTTTTTCTTGGAAATGGGAATGCTCTCTCATCTCATCAGTTATTCAAAAGTGGATGTAGTCATCCTTATAAAGTTCTGGAACTGGGCTGGATCGTCAGTTCTCAATTCCTTCAGTAACTGATTGTAAGCTCCAAGCTGGTATCTTCATGCTTTCTAATTGTGTACCCACACCGGACATTTATTTCTTTATTTAAACTTCTCTTGTGCCAGTATTACTAGTGCAGCAGCAATCTACCACATTAGCTTCATTCTAAATTGAACTAGTGCAAAATGATACTTACTGCAATATCAGTATTCAGTGTAAAAACTGTAATAAATGTCAATGCAATGTAGATTGTCAGAGATATGTTGCACATATAAATGTTATAAATTTTTGTCATGTGTCTAAACACAATCTGCCATATCTCTCGTACACTGGGCATTTGTTCACAGACAGAAGTATCAGATATAAATGCACCATATGGTTTGGTTAAGAGCCATGGGAGGCACTGAGACCACTCCTTGGCATAAAATAAGCAAAAAATGCTCCATGATTTTAAGTTTTTGCAGTTACATGACTAATTAACAAAAGAGTGAAGGTGCAGAGAGAGGATCACACAGAGTGACACTTCCACAATGCTACTCAGTCTAACATTGAATTCAAACTAACATCATGGTGGCAGCCCGGGCAAAAGTTTCCGGGGCTGGCACCAACATAAACATAAACACAATTAACTTAAGAAGAAAACAAATAACCCCGAAAAATGCTGTGACTGAAAACACATGCATACACTTTTTGCTCAACCATTATTAAGTCAAATGAAGTATCTGAAAACTATGAAGGTTGTAACGTTCGGCGGTTTACACTGCCAAATATTACTTTGCCACAACTAGCTCAAGGTAGAAACACGAGACTGAGTACAATGTGACGCCGATTAATTATGAAATAAAGTTCCAGAGTATTTTGTTATATATATGTTTATTTAACTATTGAAGTTTCACAGTTCTC
This sequence comes from Clitarchus hookeri, assembly GCA_002778355.1. Classification (NCBI taxonomy): domain Eukaryota; kingdom Metazoa; phylum Arthropoda; class Insecta; order Phasmatodea; family Phasmatidae; genus Clitarchus; species Clitarchus hookeri. The sequence continues at coordinate 3,025,122 of NQII01000007.1, forward strand.
ATACAAATTGCCGGTATACAGAGTACGAACCTCTCACAGATAAATATAAAAGTACAGACCAGCACCACAGTCGTTTACAGAATATTAATGTCTCCAAACTTGCATCATAAATAAATATAAATTGCGTCAACCTCCCACAACGGCAGAGAAAAAGTCTAGTGGCCGATGTGGGGGTTATCCTCACACATGACGCGACCTAGACTAGCATTGTATGATGCTTCTGACGACTGACCCGAAGTGAAGTGTTGAATAAACTGCTCTAACGGCCCTCGCTGCCGACTGACTCTGAAGCACTGCTTCCGATGACTGACAAAACTGCTCTCAGGGCGACAGACAGACGCGTCCTTTGTGTTCTGCCTCTCGCCCCCCTCTCCTGAGATAAGGGCCTGGCCACGCACGCTTTCCACTCGTTATCGACACTGCTCCGCACGAAACTGCTCCGTAGTAACTAAAACTGTTGACACCGTCAACATCCAGATAAACACACTTCTCGTACAACAAAACGGTGCCGGAGGAACTAAAACTTGTAGAGGTCGCCTGAAAGTATCTAATTAATGCTGACGCTTAACAAAACTCCAAAGTTTGAAACGAAAACTGTAACCAGATTCCTGATAAAACGTAAACAGCAGACGTCCGCCCGATAACCTACAATAGCACACGTCTGCCGGATAAACAAACTACCATGGGAACGAGCCACCATGGCTTTAACTTCAAACCCGATAAAAATATTAAGAAGCTTTCCAAAGCTTCATACACACAAAAGAATTTTACACCCGTGTCCCGAAAAATTAAGAATATTGCATCATTACAAGGTTTACTCGATTTAAAGTAATGTAAACACTTTTAAATAATATTTTGCTATTTTAGCAGTTTGCTGTAACATGGGAAAAGAACATACTGTTGTATGGACAATTGCCTTCCGTAACACTGCCCTCTGTCCATGTGCCGGCTAACTCAAGATTAAGACAGGACTCTCAGGGGTATATCGGCCCATGTGGTGGCACAGTACTGGTGACTGATACACCATGCTGATGCTCTATAAACCTGCCTACTTGTGGCCACACTGCACACTTTTTAAATTTATGTGAAAATGAAGACTCCAAGAAAATACTCTCCAATGCTCTGGTATTAAACGGGGACTTTTACTGTCTGCTACATACACACTTTGGACTGTGCATGTGACTTAAGAACAAAATGACAAATATTCGCTTTTCTCCCAAAATAATTATACATTGCTATCTTTCTAATTGTGCTTATGGACTCTGAAATTATGATGCCGGTGCTGGGAGGTTGCCAGTTTGGATATTAACCTATATGAAATCCGAAGCCAGCCAGTACTGAATGTGTACATGCACCATTGTTCACATGAGCATATTGTGCATGCAAAAAAGAAAAGGGTTACAAATTATTTAAATTATTGAAACTAACACGTAGCAGTCTACCAAAAGGACTGAAGACTTCCACATGACATCTCCTCCTGTTCGCAACGGCTACAAGACTAAAGACATGGTGGCTGAAAGAAGGCTCGTGTCCGCATCCCTCCAGTAGTTACACATAATTTAAAGCCAGTGAAATTAGGAAAAACTGTGTGCTCTTCTTCTTTTACAGTTAACAGCGTAAGAATGACAGTAACAGGTTGTTGCTGTGACGTCCCTGTAAATTAAATTGGTCTCTAAATTACAACCCCTAGAGGTTTGGAAATAGGAGCTCTGATGCCACACTGCATCATACCTAACAGGCCTCAGGTTGATCACCCATCCATAGTGATATGTCTTTCTCTGTACACATTTCCTTCTCCCCCTACTTGTGTCATACGCCACATGTGTGCTAAGAGATACTCTTCTGTTTTGCCTACTCACTCTATTACACTCATGTACTGTTCACTCTAGGGCTGGTTGGTTTGTCAGTAGATTGTCTCGGAGTGCTGCCGCGGGCTAGTTAGTACCAGGCTGATGGCCCAAGCACCCAGGTGTGGTGACATGCCTGTGCTCCCCTGAGAGCCGGGTCCTTATGGTCTTTCAGCTGGGGCTAGTCTTGCGTCAGTTCTGGCTGCAGTCGAGGCCCACACCATCCTGGTGCAGAGAACCTGGATGGGCTCATCCGGTGATCTTGCCTGGGTGTCTGTGACCACTGGTTTGCCAGTTGTCATCTCTCGCCTACTTGGTCGTGATCTCTTAATCTTTGCCTTGGGGGTAAGCTCCTAGCATCCCACAGGTCACAAGGTGACATAGACATCTTCAGCATCTGGGGTGCCTAGGGCGGTCTCAGTGGGTCATCCCCCTGCTCCTCCACCCTGATGGTGAAGGTGGTGTTGGCTATTGATGCATCGTAACCCATGCTCCTCTAGCTGGTAATGGTGGTTCTACTGGCTCATCATCCAGTTCTTTTACAAGAGGCAGTACTACTGCTTCTGGTGTGGTATCCAACCCCCTCTCGGTTGGGTGGTCAGTTGTGGACACGTTAAACAGTCGCCTATGCATGAATGGTGTGCTGGTCTTGGCTGCTGTGAAACCCTGGAGAGGGGGTTTCTGTGGCTGTGCCATCCTGCTGGTGTGATGCCAGATAAGGTCTCCCTGCTGTCTTTTGTGGTGGTTGCTGCCCCTCCCCCCCACCACAATGGCTATCTTTTGTCCTGGACTTCCTTCCTCCATGCTTTGCTGTGGTCTTCCACTGATTCTTTGTCTGGCTGCACCACCCTCAGTGCATCTTGGTGGTGAATACTCACTGTTCCCTGTACATGTTTCACTAGGTTGTCATCAGAGCCCCTTGGAACCCGGCCTTTAGCCAGGTCCCAGAGGCAGCGGCAGGAGCAGGTGGAGAAAGCCCCAGCAGTGTAAGGTGTTGTNTATTTGTCCTGTCCAAACCACTGTCCTTTTTTACCCATTAACTTTTTTGTTTACATGTACATTCGTATCCATACACATACATCAACCCCTATACCTGCACATAAATACGTGCATACACACANACATGTACATTCGTATCCATACACATACATCAACCCCTATACCTGCACATAAATACGTGCATACACACAAGCATCCTACAATACATCAATCATTTAAATCATAACAGTAACAGTAATAATAGCAATACCAATAACTCTAATTACAATTCATATCATCACCACTACACTTAATAATGGTAAATCACAATTACCATCTATATCAAAAACACTCTATCTTAGTCACAATTATAAGATGTGACATATCCCCTCCATTTTTTTTCTCATATTCTTTTTATATAATTACAGTACATTAGTCAATTTTTATGGTAACAGTGGCAGTATCAATAACTCGAGTTACAATCTGTCACTGTTAAACCCCCAATAGTGGATCACAATTACAGTCATAATCAGGCAACCAATCACAGTTTTTGTCACAGTCATAATATTTCACTTTTATATCATCTTAAAAATACAACAATATCTCTTAACAATAAGTCACAACTATAATCATGATCAAACCTTCAAACACAGTCTTAGTCACAACATCATGTTTCCCTTTTCATTTCATTTATTTATTTACATAATTAATGCACCAAGTCATATTAACAATGACAGTGGCAATGCTACAACAGCAATGCTACAGCAATAACCTGTACCATCAATGACAGTCCTAATCAATCCATAGCAATCTTAGTCATAATCACAACAATTTCCCTCAAAACATAACCCTATCTCTCATCCTTTCCTTTCCTTTGCCTAAATGTTATAATGGTTCTCTCTCCAATCTATCCCAGATCGCCAGTTATTGTTGGTTTTTTAGTTATACTTCTTCGATCTTCTTTCTTCCTCACTTCTTCTATTTTCTTTTCTTTTTATCCTATTTATCCTATTTTCTTTCTTTATATTATATTCACTTTTTACTATTTAAAACATTCCCATTAGTTATCTAAGTCATCATTCATTGTCTTTGTTATAATGTACATATCCTTTACATATTCATTAATTTCTTCTGTTATTTCATTATCGTAAAGCTTGTATAATCGTAAAGGCCATGTTTCATTCTTCTGTCTTAGTTTATTTGATAATTTAGCTCTTTCCCTGTTAAATATTCGGCATTCATATAATAGGTGATCTATATCCTGTGCATTCTCTTGACATTGGCAGGTATCATCTTCTATTTTGTTAATCTTTTTTAAATATGATTTAATTTGGCAATACCCTGTTATAACTTTTAGTGTTTGTATTTAAATTTTGCTATCATAATTGTACCATTCAGTTATATCTGCTATATATTTCTTCAAATTTAATGCTGCTGTGTCATCACCACTATACTCCTGATGCCATTTTCTAATACTCTCCTTATATAATTGTTTTTTGAATTCTTTAAGGCTTAAAGGTACATCTCCGTTGTTTATTTGTATCCATATACTGTTCCCCATTGTTATTCTCCTGTAGGTATCGTTTCTATTTTCCAGTTCTATTGCTTCATTTATTATTTTATAGATTATTATTCTGTTGTTGATATAATCTATTGGTTTTGCCTTATTTATTGTTATAACTGAATAGTATGAGGTTTTTGGGGTTTAATTTGATAGTGTTATTAATGCCTTCCTCTAGGCTGCTCTTAATGTTCTTTTTATATGAGTATTATTCAGTCTTGTTTCATAAGCTATGCTTGCATACTGTACTTTGTTTACAAAGAGTGACTGGTATATAATTTTCCTATTTTTGCTGTTATATTGGTATATGTTCCAAATTATCTGTTTTAGTCTATTAAAAATTGTTGTTACCTTTTCCGTTATATATTTGGTATGTGCCCATGCTATGGATTATTTTGTTAAAGATGTGTCCCTACTAGGAGGTGGGGTTCTTTTTGTTATACTAGATTTTGTAAATATCTCTGTATTTTTAGATTTTGGTGTAGTCGTTTTGAGGTACTGTATCTGCTCTGCCTCGATGTCGCAGACGCCATTTCTATTCTATGAAAAATTTTGGGTGCCCCCGACTGTCAGTCGGTAAAAATCCTGCGGGAATCCTCCCGGCGGTCGACTTCTTCTTGCGTGGCCATTCCACTAACTTAATTTTCTTATGTGTTAAAATCATAAAATTCAAATTAATTTTTCTATTGTGTATGTTTCCTTTTAATTATTCATTATCTAAACTCATAGCTTTAAAATGATTTAATTTTTATTATGATTAAACAAACATTTGAATATATACTATTTTGTAGAGCTCATGTTTATATTGATTGATATATATATATATATATATATCTTTCAAATATTTTAATTATACTCTTCTGCATCGTGACCTAGCCCACCGGCGCACATAATAGAAGCTTTCAGGGTCCTTGTAATATTGCTTTTAAGGTGAAAATAATTTTTGATCTGTTTTCTTTTTAATATCACTATTTCCGTTGTATGGTGGTTTTTTCTTTATATTCTTAATTTATATAGTTTATAGATGCTTCTTATCATTTTTGTGTTCAATTATCTTCTAACTTTGGTTGTTGTAACTTTTTATTTCATTTGTTATATTTGTACTTCCCATTATGATTTAGTTTTATTTAGTTAGCTCAGTTTGTTAAATTTAAATTATTATTGTTGCTATCTTATCTGTAGTTACTTTATATTACTACAATTTCCTAATTTTCATGTGAACCTAATTTCTATTTTACGTTGATTGTTAATCATTGTTCGTTACTATCATTCTAATCAGTAGACAAATGTATAACAAACACTGTACTACTTGTCTTAGTTTTCCTCATATTTAATTTAACATTCTTAAACCTTCATAAACATACATAGACACTCGTGAACATATGTACACCCGCGAAGCGTCATACAATTACTTTTTAGTTAATAGTTCTTACATTTATTCTTCATTCTAAATCAGATCGTATAAATTTACATTTGCATTACACATATATTTACATTTAGAGTCATAACTGTATTTCATACATTTCTTAATTACTATAATTCTTTTACGTCTGATTTAAACATTTTGTACTTCGCGAGTGTTTACAATTTCAGTTTGTTCTCCGTCTCATGTTTTATGTATTGTCTATCAATAGTTTTTATTTATCTTGATGCATTTAATCTACTTTAAAATGTTAGACAAAATTCAAAATTCTTGCATCTTCTCTCGATACTAAATTCCGGAAAACTAAACGTAAGATAAATTATTTTTAAGTACATGATCAATAAATCTTGCGCTCAAGGAGCCTGGTTAACTGTCACTTGAGTCCTTGTTTCCCGGAGTTCACAACTGCCCTGTAATTAAAAAATTTTGCCATATTCCGAGCGTAAAATCAATAGTTTCCGCACACAAGTAGACTATGTTTTGAATATTCTCCACTGTCACATAACTCCTTGTCATACAAAAAAATTTTTTTTTATTATTTTACATTTTTAATCTCAATCCTTAAGGTAGTTTACTTATATTATTTATTTTTAAGTCCGTGATTTGTTTCCAATGTATTTCTTTTACTATTAGGGTGATTTCAGTTAATTTATTTTAATTAAATCAAAATTTTTAGTTTCAGTATATCGTTTGGTGAAATCTTTTCTAGCAAAATTTTATTAATATAGCCGTAACATTTTTGTATATTTTTTAATGTTTAACATGTTCTCTTAACGATTTCGAAATTGTTATCAGAGTTTTTGTTTACACTTCTATTCTTATATCATGAATCACTTTTTTAATTGCTTAAGCCTGTTGTATTTTTAATCTTTTTTGTCTTTATATTGCAAAAATTTGCCCAGTTTTAACACTTGATGTCATACTTGTCCAGTTTTGTGTACATATTAGCACTTATAAATGACACTGTAATATAATAAGTTTGGTACTAACCTTTTATACCTATCTTAAGGAGTCTTCTTACTTTGTCACAAACACTTTTTATATAGACGTTAGGCCTACTCGTGCACTTATGAATTGTTATCATATTAATAAAATATTATATTAAAATATTACAACACTTCATCACTCATTAAGGGCACTATACTTCTTAGTATTTGGCTGTAATGTTGCATTGTATTCATTCTTTGTCTCACACGTTCACAGAATTCTTGGTCAATTACCAGGTTATTATAATCAAAATTAATAAGGAATCGCTCTATGAAACACTTGTAGACCTTGTAGTACTTGTTGATCTTGTACCGCTTGTAGATTATTGGAAGAGAAGTTGCCTTCTTCTTGATTGAAGGGTTGACTCTGCTTTTTATCTCTTCTTAAACTAGAAGATCCCTGTAGGTCGGTACTTGTAAATTCTGTAGATTCAGTTCTTGTAGTCGGCAGCCATCCTTCCTTCAAGTCCGTTTAGCTCGTGACGCGTTGTTCTCGGCAATTAACGTATTTTATTACTCACAAAAACATAGTTGATTTAAAAAGTATAAATTTCATTCTCACTACTATGTTTAAAATTTCTTGATGCTCATATAACCTTTTATATACTCGTATTTAGTAATACTTAAACTTTATAAATTACGAGTGAGGTCTGTCGGCCATTTCACGACGCAGCATTGCGTCATACTGCGAGTGCAACACATTTTCGTTAATTAAACTGTCTAATATATATTTGTTGTTAATAAAACTTATACAGTCGTCCGCCGGGAAGATTCCCTTATCACTCGTTGTTCTTGTAATATTGTTTCCCTGACATATTATTTACTCACGACCGACAAGCCGGGAGCGACCCAATACACTACCTACTCCGACCGCGCCATAGAGAAGACTTCCGTGCAAGACACTGCAGGAGATAGGGATGGGGGTTTCTCAGGGCAGGCTAACCAGCTCACCAACTGATGCCACTGTGACTGTACTAACGGAAAACCCAGCTAGCACTGATCGGGACGTTACGCTGTCCATGCTCTCGAACCTGTCAGTGCTAAGACTGGCCAAGCATTAAAAATAAAAGAGGAACTGTGAAGTACTAAAAGCCAAATGTAATCACTAAGCAAATAATTAATAATAATTTTCCAACATTTTATTAATTGTTTTTCATTAAGCTTTGTGTGGTAATATGCGATTGATGGAAGAAGCGCCACTGGTTATCCGTTCTGCCGACCCTCCCTTCCGCCAGCCATGACAGGCAGTCTGGAAGAAGCCGTGCTTGAGGGAAGATGTGTGTGTCGCGTATGGGTCTTCAAGTTTTGCAATTATATCTTACCAAGTAGTGCTGTTAAATCTGTAGGTTACCTAAATCTTTTCTCTCTTAGCTTCCATCTCCTCGCATCGCGGCGGACTCGTTTCACTTAATATTCATTTTAATTTCTTGCACCACGTGCGTGAGCGCATGTACTTTTACGCATACGGGACCGGCCGACTAGCAGAGTTTTTAAATTACTAAATATCCTGGCCAGCAAGGATCTCGTGTGGGCATCACAGTAATATTTCTCTATTGTACTTTTCCAGTCTACCCATATAATTATTATTTTGAGAGGAACTGTGTTAATTTTCATTTCTTGTAATGTACTGTGTGTTCACGTGTATGTTTACTGGACAACAAAACCCATGATCTTTAGAACTGTGTCTGAGTGACGTTTCTTTTACCAGATTTTTGTCCACGTAAATAAGAGAATATAGTGCAATTCCAACCATAACTCAGCAGTTGCGCGGGCCTAGTTACCACGCAGTCAGAACGTAATAGCCTGTGCTTACCGCCACCAGGCAGGCAATTAGAACTCCAACCTGATTCATGCTTTCATCTGTGTCAGCCCTGCGGCTAGCTGGCACCCATGAACACACAGCCACTTAAACTGCATTTCTTAGTGACAGTGAGCACCACACTTGGCAGGGTCTTAAGCTCCCGATGGTGACAAGGTACACAGTACATCCCACCTGTTTGTCTACAAGGCGTTGCGGCAACCTTCATGGTCACAACCTGACGCAGTAATTTCTAGGGGTCAATTATATTGGTTGAACATGCACGTACACGATGTGATTTCCTCTACATACTCCACCTGCCTCCGCAAGGCAGACTGCAGCTCCTACTGCCTTCTCTTCATTCTTTCCTTGGGGCTTTCCTCAGGGTCCTCCATCCCTACTATCACCCATTTACTGGGTAGGGCGAGATTCCCTCCCTAGATCCAGTTGTGCTGGCGATTTACCTGTAGCTCCTTTAGTGCACTGCTGCAGGTAGTAAAGGAAATTAGGCAATTGTTCCTTTCACCTCGTGTGGTTTCTTTGCTGGTACACATGTAACTGTAACTTGCCTCCTGATTCCACCTGTCTGCCAATGTGCGATTCCCCACCTACCATTTTTCACACAGTCCTTATCTCTTTCTTTCCACAAACTGTCCTCCTTTGAGCATATGATCTGCGAGCAGCCCCACCAGGGAAAATACTCTCATTCTAGGATTGTTCCAATCATCACTGCTCACATATTTCCCATCTTATGTGCTTTCACCCACCATGTGCACTTAACCATTACTACCAAGAAGAATCTTTTACCCTGAGGTGTGCAGAGAGTAATGTCCCATGTTCCAGGTACCTTGCACTGCATTGACCTATCTACCACTCGCCAAGTGTTGCATATTCCGTTCCCATATTTTTCCGTAACTCACTGAGATGCTGTGCTTGCATCACGTTTTGTTCCAACTCCTCCAATGTTGCTGGCAGTCTGGTAAAAATGTCCACACACCAGTCATTCCCTTTTGGTCTTGGTGGCTGGGGGTGTCATGACATCCCATTGTTTCTCATTTTGTGTTGTCTTTTCCAGGTCAGGGTCACATGGTAGTGTGTTGGGTAGTTGATTGTTTTTCCCCTGTACATGCTAGATGTCAAAATCAAAGGACTGGATAGAAAATACCCACTTTATTAGGTTTTCCTCTACTCTCCTGGATGATTTGCAGCCATGTCAGTGCTTTGTTGTCTGTCCATAGTGTGAACGGTTTTCCTTCCAAGTTGTGTCTGTGATGTACCACACAACCGCTAGGCACCCTTGCTCATTATTTTGCCAGTGCTTCTTTGCCTGTCTGAACTATGTGCTCACATGGTCTACCACCCTTTTCTCCCCATGGTCATCTAGTTGGTAAATGACCATGCCTGATCCCATTGAACTAGCATAGGTTTGCAAATATAGGTGCTTCTGGGGGTTAATACGTGCTAGCTTATGACACTGTGTATGCATATTTCATGCCTTGAATGCCTGCTGGGCTTGCGGGCTCCAGTTATTGGGGTGGCAACAAGTCAGTTAGAGGTATGATGATAGTAGCAAAATTTGGAACAAAATGGCTCACATGGTTAACCAGGCCAGTGAACATTTGTGGTGTAGTTTGGGGTGGTGGAGTAGCTGCTGTTTTTTGTAGTTGCTTTGGGTATATAGCTAACCTCTCTAGCACCAAATCCAAGTGGCACAGTGGTCATCCCATTTTGCAGACTATATAATAATGTAAACTAAGTAGGCTATTGCAAAAATCCCATAAGATTGGAATCTCCATAATAGGGTACCATAAAGGCAGTCTTTTTATGGTCCTCAGGGCAGACTGGAATTTGCCAGTACACAAATTTAAAGTCAAATTTACTGAACAGTTGCTCTCTTCCCATTCTGGTAACAGCCTCAACACTACTTATCAATGGAAGTGGCTGGAGGACAGTGACTTCATTCAGTGGTAGAAAATTGATACAAAACCTTAAAGTGCCCTCTTTCTATTAAGCCAGTGTCATGCAGAAATTATACCCACTCTCTGATTGTTCAACCAAACCATCTCATAATATTTTATTTACTGGTTATATATTTCACATCAGTGTCATAGCCCATAAGCATGTGGTCTAAATCAGATTGGCTAATTATGGGTGGTGGTGACATGATGCATGGCCAATATGGTTGCATGTAGTGGGTCCCCATGTTGAACACCTCCTTTTACCAGTGTAGAGGACGCATTTCACGGCCTCACAGTGTGTCTCAGGAACATTGTGGGTGAACTTGACCAGGCTTATGCTGTCTTGGGTCCTCATGTGTTGTCCTATGCTGTAGGTGGTCTTCCGCTCCATTTTGCCCACATAGATGTGTGCCAGTCCCATTTATATCACTGCATTCTGATTGGCAAGCTAGGGCTGGCCCAATACTAAGTACTCACATGATTTCCACCTGTTTGCCCCACAATGTTTCCTTGTCCATAATGTGTTGCCAGCTGCATAATCTCATATTTCTCTCCTATGTCATAATCTGGTATAAAACATGATGTTTCTTGAACGTTTGCACTATTGACATTTGCAAGGGTGGCCACAATTTCACCACTCACATCTTGTCCGGTCCTCTGTGCCAGATTGTTGGCTGCACATCTTGTATACGTTAACAGCTAGCCTATCTATTAAAGCCTTGTTCAGGCCTGGTTGGCACGCCTCTATATCCTTGGATTATTTGGCTTTGCACGTTCCACTGACGTTATGCGAGCATGGTTTTGGTTACGTTCTGCTTCTTCAGCAGTTGGTTATGTCCCGTGACATAGTTTATAGCCATGTGCTCTCTGCTGCTCACAAATTGTTTTTGTGTTCACACTGATATATCACCTAGTCCTTTCTGATGTGTATAATTTGCCAAACGAAGGAGCACCACTTGTTGCTGTATGGTTATTTGGCTCCTTTAATACTGGTACTCACAATGACTATTCCCTCCATTCTTGCGCTGGGTAGCTTAAGATTAAGGTGGCACTCTCAGAAGTGTATTGGCCCATGTGGCAATGGGAGTATAGGCAACCATTACACCATGCTAATACTCTATAACCCTGCCCGCAGTGCTGTAATGGCCACACTGCATGCCGTTTGAAGTTATGTGAATGAGAAACTCTGATAACAAAAAGGGAATTTTACTGTTTACTACATACATGTTACATTGTGCATGTGGCCAAAATACAAATAACTGATATTCATCTGATGTTGGTGGTAATAAGGGAGAACAATGTGCTGTTCCATTTTGTGTTTGACCCCAAAAAGCTTTCTTTTGGGGTTATGAAGGTAGTGTGGTCAATTGAGTCACATAGTAGGTGGCAGGCTGGTGGGCACATTCTGACAGCATTGTCACCTTGTGGCTGGCCTTGTCGGCCGACCTGTCTATGAACTTGCAGTGTTGAGGAGCTCGGCTGTTGACTGCAGTGGTGCAAATGGTCGCGAGATAACATGGTGGCATGAGCCACATCACTTGGATAAAGTTTTTATCAGCTCAGCATGTCCAGTTGTACTTCATAAAGGCTCAATTTGATTTCAAGAATTTTTAGTTAAACATGCTCTGGTTGGAGGGTTTTCTTGGGGATCTCCCATTTTCCCAGCCCTTTCATTCCGGTACTGCTCCATACTCACCTCAATCACCCTCATTGGCTCTCAAGACCTCGCTGTTAACAGCCGCCCAAATATCTCCATTCACTCACTCAAACATGCTGGTAAGGGGTTTATATTAATACAATTTGCATTCTGTAGGATGGTGCTCAGACAGACTACTATAGATGATATACATTTTGAGATGGTAGTTGCTTCTGCATTTGATAACTACAGCAAACCAATGGTTCATCTTGTCTCTTTTGTGTGTAGGTGAGTACTTAATAAAATGTTAATGACACCTACATTTGAGAAATACATGTGAGGTGTAGCATTCAGGACTCAACAGTGGCTTCAAACCCTGGATAAATATACAGGTTATCATTTTCTTCAGGTATTCAAGCATATCAAAAGACACTTGGTTTCATGTTTGACATGTGGAAATTACTTTTCATTATGTTTTGAGACATTGGTTTTGCTTACTTTTAGGGGGAAAATATAAACTGCTTATTTTGCTAGGTCAACAAAAAATATGCAGAAACATAAAAAAACCGTTATTTTGAAAAGTGAAGTTCTTAAGTATACTGATTTGCAGGTGGTAGAGTGTAATAAATATTATAAAAATAAATCATTGGCAGCTAATTCCTTACGTTGTTGGTGTACGAAAGATGAAACCAAAATAGTGGTGATTGTTAGGAGGGGGGCGGTAGCTTCAGAGAACAGATGCAGGCGGATTGTGGGTTGTTCATCCATGTGGCATCTCCTGGAGCGTCCGCTGATTGAAGTAAGAGTAGATGGCAGTGTTAGTAAGCAAATTTTATGTGTACCTGTGAGAAGTGTAAACCCTTTCTAGTGCTTATAAATATATCAGGTTGTTCAAAGGTCACCTCACACACCTGGCGACACTCTATTAAATATATAATAAACACCACTGGTAAATGTTTAACAGAAGGAGTGTCTGCAGAGAGAACGCCTTGACATTCCAATGTGGTCGTGAAGTGACTGTAAAACAAATGGGAACACGTACAAGTTCATTTCAATACTCACTTTTATTTAGTGTGAAGGTCACACTGTTCAAACACATCTAAATGGGCCAGGCACCAAGGCCTGTCAGCAGCTGAAGCAGTTAAAAAAACAAGCAAATAACTCCAAAAAATATTATGAGTGAATTAATCTCCTGTGCATTTGAGCCGACAAAAGTGGAGTGGTGCTACTCTTGTGTAGCTAAGACAAAATGGTTCCGAAATAATTAAGCTATTGACTGCACGTGATGATTGGTGGCAAAGAAATTGAAAGCTCGGGAATGGGTGGAAATCATGACCAACCCCTATCATGTCCGTTTTTAGACTGTTATCATGGCGGCAGCAGCCCAGGATAGTGCCAAAATGGCAAAAAATATAGAAAATATAAGGCTTTCATATCATAAAAACATAGGATAATTCAAAATAAAAATACATAGTAATTTTACCATTGGAAAAAAACATGGTCTGACGCTAAGCCATAATCTAGTGTAATTTAAACTATGTGCATGACTGTCTTTCCCAGTCTTTGGCTGAAATATGACAAAAACATATACATCCTTTATGTAACACTGCAAAACAAGAAACAAAATATACCGTTTATTAAAATGTTGGCTTGTTTGCGCCTTCATCAATGTGCAAGTCAATGTCTGAAAAAGGGGCTGGGGAGTCATGCCTGAATGGCCTAAAAACAATGAATTTAATAATTTCCATTGTGTGTATTGCACTGGTCTGTATTTGAGAATTTACGTAAAAATAATGGGAACACAGCATTTACACACACTTCACTAATTTGGCTACACCCTACCTGGGAACAAGGGACAAAGAGGGCATACAGGGGGTATGCATTAAACTCAGACGATCACGTGCCTGAGATGGCCTTCCTTTGTCCGAAGGTTTTGTGGTTTGGGAAATTAATTTCAGGTGTCTGCTGGCCTGGACAGTTACGCCCCCAAAAGTTTCCTCCTTAGTACATGAAAGTGGAACAGCAACATAAACCCAGCGGTAGATGACAGCCCAGCTGGGTCCATTTTCCGAGCTAGTTATGGAGTTGCTGGGTGACAATCTGCTTTTCAGGGTGTAGCGAAATTCCCTCAAGAGTACATGCTGCTGCACAGATGACAGTGAAATGAACGGGCACTTAGAGCATTCGATGTGACTTGATGACAGTGAAATGAATGGGCACTTAGAGCATTCGATGTGACTTGATGACAGTGAAATGAAAGGGCATTGGATGTGACTTGCATCAAAATTATGCACAAAATGCTGCATGCAGGAATGAATGCTTTAAAAATAAGAAGTCTTATGAAGTAGACATTTGCAAAGACCACAAGATTGTAAATTAAGAGGTGTGTACTGTTCCCTTGAAAGGAGGTGAGAGGAAAAGTGGTTTGCTCTTACTTGATGCTGGAAACCGCTTTTCTTTATGACGTGGGGAGAAAGGGCATTATGTACCTTTAAGTCTGACTTAATTGAAGGTAGTTATTGTGTATTGTGTGCTGAGGTTTAGACTTGATGTTTGATGTTGCATGTACTCCATTCACAGTATCTGCATGCTTTTTGAGACAATCCTTTGAAAAATCACCCCATGTGTAATGTGTTTTTGTTCTTTTAAATAAATCATATACTTCACAAATTCAATAATATTATTACTACTGAAGTATTCTAATTTTGATGAAATTAAACTTAAACGTATATTTTGTAACCAGTAAGAATAAAAAACTGTGAGAGCAGTGTGGTGTAAGCAGTGGCTAGTAAGAAAGAGTTTACTTGTAAAATGTTATTAAATTGAGTTATTGCAAACATTAAATTTCTTTTGCTACAGATTTTGAAAGATAGCACTTCATGAAATATGTAGTATTATATCATATTTCTGGAACTACTGCACAAATTTTATTAAGTAAGAAATAAAATAACTATTATAGAGCGCTTGAATTAAAAAAAAATTAAGTAGAAGAGGAAATTGTTTTTAAAATGGTTGCCTATTTTTAACAAAACTTTTCATGCTGGCAGTTCTTATTCTACACATATGCAGGCATATTTGCGTTCAGTTGCCTAGTCACGTGTCTTTCCAAGAAATTAATAGAAAAATTCAAGTAATGTGCATTAATATTGTATATCAGTGTCTAAATCTTTAGGGGGGAAGGGGGGAGGGTTGTTAAGCATTGATATCTCATTATATTTAACAATGATAATGAAAACCTGAGTTACATATCTTGTTTGATTGTAGTGGGTCATAATGTAATTGTCAGATTACTAATCACTAAGAAATTAAGCAAATCTGAGGTATTTTGTAGTTTGGTCCAGTAATAGAAATGCTGGCTTTAAAAAGGAACATAAAATCTATAAAGGAATAATGTAACTTTGATGTACATTGCCCTCTTATAAAGCTAGCAGAAAATAGATTTTAACTTGTGAGCAACATAAGTCCTAAATAGGTTATTAAAGTCTTTTCCGTATATTTACAAAATTGCTCAGCTACCCCTATTTTAAATAAATAAAAATAGTATATTTTTTTTACATTTTATTGATTTTGTAGCATATAATTGTTGTTAATGGAAGTTTGAAAATTTAATTATAAATTTATTTTAGTAGATTGACATTTTGATTGCAGTTTGTATGGAAACATTAAGGCCTCGAGCAAAGTTACATCACTCCAACTGATGTCTTAAGAATCATAATTTACACAGTGATATAGTGATTATAACTATATCTAAGGCGTATTTATTGCTGGAGATGGGATTCTCTAAAAAGAAAGAGAAATATCTTAAAGCTGCTATTAGTTCATTTGGACAGAGCTGCCCTTTACAAACCGCATACATATGTAAAAAGTGTATCTTAATGATTACATCGTAAATATTTCAAAAATTTAAGATTATGAATGTGAAGTGTGCTCAAAGAAGATCCTGAAGGATTTCTGGGTTATCATTAAAAGATATATAAAATAGAGGAGTAAATGTTCCATAGGTAATTTAGAAACACCAATTGCAGGGGACCAGGGGGGGGGGGTGGTTAGGAAGTAAGTTAGTTCTTTGTTTAATGGACACATTATGTTCCTGGAAAGTGTCTTACACAAAACATCCTTTAATTATCTTATGTTTTCCCCACAATATTGGCAACCAAAGATAGCTTCCTCAGTTTTGCTGAAACATTTACATTTCATGTAACATCTCAAAAACTGTGCATGATAGAAAAAAATTTATAGGACGTCTCATTGTAATTAGAGACAACTGACATAAAAAATTTTTTTTCTGTAAATCAAGTGCTTGTGTAATGTCTCAAAACCGCTGGCCTAACTCGCACCATGCCAAATCCATTTTTATGGCAATAGTAACTGATCACCGGCTTATCTTTGTGACAGGTTTAGCCTATTGCATTGCTATTCTGCTACACTGTTTTAGATTATGATTAGAAATATAACAAACAATAAAGAACTGAAAAATTCAGTAACAAACTATATAATATTTAATGAGAATGAACTTTTAACACACAACAAACTAAATGATAACTTTGACAGATAACCGGATGTAATTTCTGCTATAATTTAGATCACACACCACAACAAAAGGAAAATGGTTTGTTACAGAATTACTTGGAATTCTGTTTCCTTCCCAAGAAGAAAAATAAATTATGGTTTTAAGTTTCCAGTCGTCACGCATATACTTTGACAAAGGTTGTAAGTTCCAGCCCTTGTGCTCCTATCTGGAAAAGTAGTCACCAGGGAATGCAGAAGTCAAAATGCATCGCCAAAAATGCAGAAGAATGCTACACATTATATAAACAATGCAGCACTTGAAACAGGTTACACAAGAATGTGGTTCCCCACCTACTGAAAGTAGCAGCGTGGATACGTCCATTAAAGAAAACAATTTTGTGTTAATTGTACAAATTTAAGGAAATAAATACATAATAGTGTTTATTATAACAAGTGTCCATAAAACAAATATGCATCAATCAAATATCCATTAATCAAGGTCTAATTGTATTTATGATGTTCTTCTTGGTAAACTCTTAATCAATAAAATCTACTTTAATTTCCATTTTATCTTTGTACAATATGCTATTACCATGAAATGGCTGAAGTATTTATTTGTTATAGTGGTAAGAGTGAAGGTGTTATTTTTACAATTACAGTTAAAACTTTTTTTCAGTACTGGTAAAATAAAAAATAGCAAACTTTTGGTTTAAGTTAGCAAAAACATATTTCAATGAACAATGTTATCTTAGAGAATTTTTTGTATCTATGTATATCTATATATGTTCTAGGAGATATACAAAATTTTCTGTTTCAGATTTCAGAGGAAGTTGCTGAAGGAAGTGAAGAGGTAACGTTAGAAAGGGAGCAAGTTGCAGAGAGTAAAGAAGTTGTAGAAAGCGAGGAAGCTGTAGAAAGCGAGGAAGCCATAGAAAGCGAGGAAGCCATAGAAAGCGAGGAAGTCGTAGAAAGCGAGGAAGCCGTAGAAAGCGAGGAAGCCGTAGAAAGTGAGGAAGCTTTAGAAAGCGAGGAAGCTGTAGAAAGCGAGGAAGCCATAGAAAGTGAGGAAGCTTTAGAGGGCAAAGAAGCTGGAGAGAGCGAGGAAGCCATAGAGAGCGAGGAAGCCATAGAGAGCGAGGAAGCCATAGAGAGCGAGGGAGCCATAGAGAGCGAGGAAGCTGTGGAGGGCGAGGAAACCATAGAAGGTGAGGAAGCAGTAGATAGTGGGGAAGATCCAGAAAGTGAGGAAATTCACGAAAATGGACAAGTTATAGAAATCAGTGAGGAAATAGACAGTGGTATTAGTTTGGAGGCTGAAGAAGATAGAATTGAAGATTACTCTGAGGAAGAGGATGTGGATATTCCTGGAGTAACTAGCAGCACTGTTTTACAAGGTAATAATGTGTACTTTTTTGTGTGTATATTGTCATAAAAATAGTTATACATTATGTTTCTTTTTGCACTTGAAAATGTTTTTTGCTAGTTTATTATTGTATAGCAAATTCAACTAACTAATACAAAAATGACAAATTGGACAGTTTGTTCTTGTCAAATTAAAAAAAGTGAGAAATCAGTGCTTAGAGAAATTAGGCTTCTGTTGTTACTACGTACGAGACTGATTTTCTCGCTGTAGAAATTGCAGATTAGTAGCACACATAATTATCTAGAGCTATGTTAAATTTCTTAATTACTCTCTATAGTAACAGAAGATTAATGGGACACTTTTTTGAGACAAGACGGCACACCACAGTTTTTGCAGTTGTATTTATTTAAAGTTTATCGACTTAAAAATAATTTATTATATATAATTTATAAAGGAACAGACTATATCTCTAATTAGAACTGTTTAAATTTGTGTTCTCAGTTAACTTAGGACTGACTTCTTTTCATTATTATAATCCTCATAGTTTGCTCTCTTTTCTTCTATATTATTTCAGTAATGCTGGACTGTCCCAATTGCTGCATTTATGCATATAGCTGTAAACCACAGTAACAACCTAGTTTAGTTAATTGAGGGCACAGTCATGTATATTTTGTCTTTGGAAGACAGAGGTATCCTTTACATAGAGATAGTCATGGGAGGTGTTTCACTACTTGGTTCTCCCAGCAATGTGCCTATTTTTTTCTTTTCTCATTCCACTTCAGAAAAATTTATTTTTTACTTGGTGCTCTTTCTGGCATTGGACTATGGTTTGGTGATTCCATCGTGGTAACAGAATAAATGTTATTTTTTCCATGTTGCCTATATCTAGGGCCATGGAGTTTTCACGATCGCGAATAAACGATGACATGCGAAATCATCACAAAATTTAATTTTTACGCGAAATATGGCATATCGGACTTTAATGCGCTAAATATAGCCACGTTTTCTATTAAAAATTTGTTTACAGTATTGCAAAGCAAACACGCACTCACATTTTAACACTAGGTGGCGAAATACCGTATTTCGGCATGTATAGGCTGTACATTTTTACAAAAAAAAACTGCTACAGAAAGTTGGTTGCAACTTATTTACAAGATATTGACATTAAAAAAAAAATTTTACCCCCAAAACATGTTCAGAAATTGGTCTACAAACAGTACATTTTAATGTTTTATCTTAGTTTGTAAGAAGGTAAAAAAAATGTGAACAAATGAATAGCTTTTCAATCTAGGCAATAATTTGTTCACTCATGTTCATAAACAAAATATCCTTTATTGTGCACGCGTAGAAAGTCAACATGGTGGAGCTCGGTCATAGATGACCTACATGAGAAAATAATTACGCTGCTGTACAAGAGAAAGATATCTTACGTAGTTCGCACGCCCGCCACCGCGCCACAAATGCACATTGATAGATGCCATTTTGTGTAACTTGTTGCCGTGTTTTTGCTTTCTCAAGTCACGATATCACCTGTGGAATTCTATACGCAGGACGTATATTTGTAAACAGTAATAATAAAATGTTAAATTTTTCTGTTGTGTAACGTAGAAAACATTACTATTTCGTATTTTAAAAAAAGGATAGTTCCTGGTGCTTCTCAATTCTTTGCCTAGTATAGATTATACACCTAAGTTGACAATACTAGTTTCCACGGTTTTTATTTGGTATTTACTGTACTGTTTGTTTTTGCATGGGTTGCTGTTACGTGTGTTAACGTATTTTAATACTCAGACATTGTTTAATATACCATGAACGGGATTTTAAAATTGATGGTTTCTTCATATTTGATGAACGAAACAAAATATGATGTGTAAATACTGCGACAGCTGTGTTGAATGGCAACGCAAAGACACATGCAAAAAACATGTACAAGGTGATTCGCACAAATGAACAAAATAATTCTAACTAAAAAACAATAGCACCCCAAACAACTGAGCATTGTTAGCGCAATTGATAGAAGTCAGACAACGAAACAAAATAAACAAGAGTTTATAATAGACTTCACGAAAATGTTGCTGGCAGCCAACATACCTATTGAAAAGGCAGATGATGAGTACTTGAAAAATTGGCTTCGAAAATATGTACCAGGTAAGCATGTAAATGCAGGGTTTTCATCTATCTGTATTTTTTAATATGTATATTTGCACAGTGATGCACAGAGGATGTCTTCCTACTTTATGAAAAAATGTAGATCTTCATAGGTTACTATAAAATCAACATATTCTAAATGTCATAAACAGACAATTTTTATTTGGTTCTTTGAAATCACGTTTCCAATGTAGGCCTACGTGTCAAATTTCTAGGTTCCTTTTTTTATTGCTATAAAATATTGATTACAAATATACACCAGAAAATACAGCAATTTGTCAGAATTTTCCTTACAAGTTTGTGTTAATTAGATGGAATTGATAAGTTTTAAAAATAAACAAAGAAGTAGGCCTACCCAATTTTTCACTTTTATTTCAGGTTCGTTCAACGGCCCAGGTCCTGAGGGAAAATTATGTTCCAAAAATCAGAGAGGATTATTTTACTCAATTAAATAGAGGCTTTAAAAAACAAGAAAGTTTGTATCATGTGTGATGAAACCACAAACAGAATGGGGTGCTGCATATTTTTGGTTTTGATACGTGTTCTTTCAGACTTGGTGAACAACGTGTGTTGTTGGTGGCATAAAAGAACTGGAGAATGCTAATGGCACTGAGTGTTCACGAGCAAGTTTGTCTGTGGTAGCACAGCATGAAATTAAATATAAAAATGTTGTAGCAGTGGTTAGTGACTCTGCACGCTACATGACTAAATGTATGGATGCTTTTAGGGTGATATTTTTCCAAAGCATGGTTCATGTCCAGTGCTGGACACATAAATTTAACATTGTAGCTAGTTTGTGGAGTGAATTGATGTGTTCAGAATGCCAAACAAGCATTTCTCAATGCTCGTAAGAGAAAACACAGATATGTATCTTTCCTGAAGGAAAAGTATCCTGGTGGGGAAAAGAAAGCCACCCTCTTCCCAGTACCAGTGATGACCAGGTGGAGCTCTTGGTTTCATTCTGTTGAGTATATTGCAGAATATCTTGAAGATCTGATTGAATTCTTTCAGCAAACAGAAGCTGAGAGTAGTGCTACAAACAATTTCAGCAACTTAAGTATCACCGAGCATGACACTCTATGCACTTTTTTTTAGTAGAACACATCACTGCACTACACTTATTGAGAACATTGTGGAACTTGAGGGCTCACAGTACATCCTATGTCACAAATTGTACTCGTTATCAGAGCTAGAGAACACTTTTTTCTTAGCAGAGGCATATTTAGAGAAAAAACCTCTGCTGCTATTACTTAACTGCCAACACAGGTTAAGCAGTGTGCAATGAAGGAAGACCTAAGAAATGTGGGTTTGAAGTGTCATTCTAAAATACACAGTCTTAAGGATAAAGACGCTGCAAAACAATTTTTTGCAACTACTGACCAATTGTTTGGTGTCAGAAATATAACAAACAACATCGTTGATGAAAAATTGTTTGCATCTGTAGGAAGTTTTCCTTTGCTGAACACACTCACGCAGACAGAATTCCTGCAAGGCTATCTTACTTTTCAGCAGCAAGTTTGAGGAATTTTGAAAGAAGGGCAAACTACTGATGTCCTCAATGTTTTGCACGGTCTACGTGAGCAACATTCAACTTTTGTGTCACAATCTGTGTCCATGCTGTGGATTCCCACATCAAATGCAGACAGCGAGTGGGCTTTCTCTGCATATGGACACATTTTAACCGATTTGCGGACAGGTCTAAAACCAAACAACATTGAGTTAATGCTTGCCAAATACTTTGGTGTTAGCATGTAAATTGACACTGTTCTAAACAAGATGTATTTTTTATTGTGATAAGATTAGGTATTCTCATTTTCCAAACTTAGTGGTGAATTATTGTGTGTGTTCTTAAGTTAGAAGTCTTAATTTTTTTTCTCTACATATATTGCCATTTATCAATTTGACACTTGTTTCGGTAGTGAACTCTGTTTGTACAAATATATGTATGTTTTTCTGTACTGTATATTTTACATTTTGTAGTGCTGTGTTAAATATAATCATCAAATAATATTTTTAACCGGAATTTATATATAATTTTTTAGTAGCCAGTAACGTAAAATGTGAAAATCCTGTTTTTTTTTACGAATTATTTCCAGTTTATTTACCTACAAGACACAATTCCATTGTTTTATAGTTTTTTGCGCTGGATTTTCAAACATTCATGACGAACAGTAAAGTTTTTATTTACCACTTTAATGTTTTTATTTACCGCCTTAATGTTTTTAAGCGAATTTTTGTACCGCTTTTAACAGTTTTTACGACGAAATTTGGAAATTTTATTTACCACTTTTAAGGGGCCTTACCTGTAGCCAATGTGCTGTTACTGGCGATAGTAAACCAGGTATATAACCTCTGGCCTTAGCTATGAAATATTCCCTTCAAAGTCAGTTGAGTGAACTGTTTTTGGTTTGTTAAGATCATATATACAGCCAGATTATATCAGTAATGTATAAAAGCTTGTTGTCAGCATTAATTGGTAAGGTGGTAGATGGAAGCAGAGTTGTAGATACAGTTCCAGGGCACCAGGCTGTGATTTCATGCACTGCCATGTGGTGAGCAAAGAAATTTACCAGAGTCGTGATGTCGCAACGTGGCAAGTCAGTTGACATCAGTACCACTATCTTCTACTCTATTATAGGCCACGGAGCATGCCAAATGCAAGTACAGGATGACTAGGTCACTTTAACATGGAAATTAAGAGCAACCACATATATATTGAATCCAGAGCCATCTGGAGTTTATTACTCAATAAAAGCACAGCAAAATGTGCAGGGCTCTCAACTCAATTACAAACACAAAAACGGTACAAAGGCGCTCTGGTGCGGAAACAATTACATGAGGCTTTGTCAGAACTAGTCCGAGGTAGAGACACTGCATTTCATAAGAAATAAAAGCACTAAGGTGGCACAGTTATTTAAGAGCCCTCCGAATTAAAAGAAAGGCCTAGCCAGCTATGGATGTAAAATAAAAAGGTTTATAAATGAATTACAAAACAGAATGACTAGATTGGTGAATGTAAAGTTGAGGCTCCCGCAGGCCACGCGGCATGCACCCGTCCGGCTTGAACTCCAAGGAGAGACTACCCAATGGTCATTAGAAGCTGGGACACGAGCCTGCTTGGGAAGTGGTTGCCCTGTGCAGAGCACGTGCATGGAAAATGAAGTGTGATTGAAATGGGGGGAATGAAAATTACAAAAATGTACAAAAACGTGCACAGGAGTACATGACAAAATTACGTAAAAACTTTAATTACTTACCCGAACCCTTTTTTCCACTTTTGTCTTTAGCCGTTGGTCGATCTTCAGTACACTCTATACACATGCCAATTCACTGAACACATGCACCACATGCATCACACAACCCTGCACCTCGTGCAGGCGAGGCTCATAACAGGCTTATGGCGGCCGAGGAACAAGGTCCAATGACAAGCGATACTAGTTGAAGTATTTCAGTAATATTGTTCATTGGGGGGTAACAGTACAGCTTGGGTTGGAACAATATGAGCTAGGAGTCAACAAGGGACTAGCAAATGCATGGTGAAGTGTTGCCATATGCATCCTGTAGAGCTACCCATGCATGTTTGGCAGCCACCCATTGTCAATACCCTGAGAACAGTGCGAGAAATTGTTACTAAAACTGGCCAGTCAATATTTGTATGAATTTATGCAGTAGAACCCCCATTGAATTGACCTTTCACGGTTTCCAGGAATAGGGTAGTTAGTGAGAGGTAATCATAATAGATGGCAAATTTTGGACCAATTTTGACCCATGTAAAAATTTGCAGTTTTTGCATGTAGTCCATATTCAATTGTCTCTAATACAATAATATAAAGTTTTCTAATTAAATATCAATTAATTTTAATAAGCATGTATATTCTGAAAAACTATACCCAAGAGCGTATATTGGACTACCCCTTGTTAGTAAAATAAACCCTAACACAGCACAATACTCACCTTCTGGTAAGTGCAAAGTCAATTTTCTTTTTCTTAATTTGGGAAAATCTAAGAAGTTATTATTTGAATCTTTTACTTATTATTATGGGCCTATCTTCATAATAATAATAATAATAATAATTATTATTATTATTATGGAACCCCATGGGAAAAAAACTGCTGACTTTACAAACATACTGTTGCGAGTTTATAATGAACACAGATGTTAGTCGCCCTTACACGAGTGGCAAATAACAATTAGCATACTGAACTCCTTTTTTGTGTGTTTAAGTTGTATTACATGTTTTTTAGTTTTCTTATTAAAAATGTATGTATATGCACATTCTCTCTCTCTCTCTCTCTCTCTCGCTCTCGCTCTCTCTCGCGCTCTCTCGCGCTCTCTTGCTCTCTCTCGCTCTCTCTCGCTCTCTCTCGCTCTCTCTCGCTCTCTCTCGCTCTCTCATGCCGCATGTACACCTGCACCATACCCTTGTCTGCCCGTCCACAGCCGGCAGGCTACCCACGGCGCACATGTTCCGCAATTTCAACGCCGTGTTGAGGCATTTTGACATAAATAAAAAAGNCCACAGCCGGCAGGCTACCCACGGCGCACATGTTCCGCAATTTCAACGCCGTGTTGAGGCATTTTGACATAAATAAAAAAGTTTTATTTACATGGAATACTGCGCTGTGGCCACTTTTCAGCATGCGGAGGCCAGGCGGCGCGGCAACAATAACATTCAACTGCAAATTTATTAGTTTCACGTTTCCATAGTTCCGCTAGCACGATGAGGCCTGGCAATATTTACGGGAATACAAAAATTCAGTGCGGCCTATACTTGAAATATTAATTATCCCTAATTTTTCATCAAATACTTCTGGTGCGGTTTATACACGCCAAAATACGGTACATGTACACTAACACGTTAGAGCACTAAATTCTGAAAGTCACACCACTAAAACCAATGGTATATGTCGCACATTGCCATTAGTCACTGTCACTTGTGTTATAATGCAGCATAGCTGTAGCTGTANAAAACCAATGGTATATGTCGCACATTGCCATTAGTCACTGTCACTTGTGTTATAATGCAGCATAGCTGTAGCTGTAGCTATGCAACTTGGGCCGGCTCTCTTTTCATCATGCTGCAGCTTGTTTACCAGCTAACGGGCATGTACAGTCTGGTGTGAGCAANACTTGGGCCGGCTCTCTTTTCATCATGCTGCAGCTTGTTTACCAGCTAACGGGCATGTACAGTCTGGTGTGAGCAACAAAAGACCTCTTGCGAGCGCGGTAAAGCTATGGCACAACGTTGCGACGTTTGCATTTTTTTGGAAAATTAGTTCCGGATAAGGGGAGTTCCGTTTGAGGAAATTCCGGTTAAGGGGTGCTCTACTGTAGTAATAAACTTGAAAATTTTCTTTGGGTACTAACATTTTAAAATGCTTATTGTGTTAAGATGACATTACAAAATTTCCAACCTTTTTAAATCAGAAACTTCTGAAATGCCCTATATATGCCAGCCAGCTGGAGCCATTTTTTAAATTTATTTATTTAATTTTGTCTTAAATTTTACATTGCTAAATTAAGGCCTATGCCTTTTCATACCTTTAACCATAAAAATTTAATATTTGGAAATACACAAATAATTTATTAGAAATTAGAAAGTAAGTACTTGTTTACACAAAAATGAATGAGTTATTAGCAAAAAAGCATAAACAAATTATGTAATGAATAGTAAAAACTTTAAAATTTACTAATACTAAGCACAAAAATTTTCTAACTAAGGTGATTGTTGCATGTAGTAACTAATTCCTTGACATGATTTTTAAATGTGTTTGTAAATTTTTAATTTCTGATTGCATCTGGCAACCTTTTCATGGGTTTTGATACTGACACCATGAAATATTGAGCAAAACTGTCAATTTGAAAGTCTGGGATAGATAACATTCTGGAAAATACATGCATGGTGTATTCGTACTTTGCAGCCTGGTGTTACAGTTGTACTCAGTGCATATAGATCGTGTATAATCCTGCATTGACACAACATGGGCTCAGGCCCAGAGGGGATGGATGATTCATGT
>NQII01000007.1:3051395-3151257 GCA_002778355.1 Clitarchus hookeri
GTAGCCCATTGTTGCAGTGGACAACTGCTGGGTAGTGAAGTCATTACTGTGATGAGTCATAGACTAAGCTGGGACTTTCCACTGGTGGTGTTGTGGTGAGTTGCTGCTTGCATGGAGTAAAAATCTGTCCTGGCCAACCTCCTCAAACTGCTAGACAGTGAGGGTGGCTCATGTAGTGGACGGGAATTGCAATGCAGGTGCTGCTGGTTGATAACCTTGCTCAATGTGTTACAACAAAATCCACTAGTCTGCATTACAGCAAATAATGAGAAATTTAAAAAAAATTGTAGAAATCTAACAAGGATTGGTATCATTCCCTTAAATTTTTATGCAGTAGGCCTAGTTCCAATTCCTGTATTTCTCAAAATCTAACCAAGTTCAGTGTTTCTATTTAACATTATACAGGTTGTTCCAGGAAGTAGTGTAAAGCCGAAGCAAGGAGGTAGAGGACCTCAAGACCTATCCGAAACACCCCTATGTATATTTTAGCGATTGTTGATAGTTTAGTGGTTATGAATTTCTTTCTATGTTTTGTGCCTTACTCGCAGTTCCACGAGAAATATTGGTATGGTGACATGAATAAATGTGATAGATGCTTAAATATTTGTTTTGGATTAGCTGAATGAATTGCCAATCTGGTGTAAAAACATTTACTTTCATCTGTCTTAGCATGGCCCCGAGAAAAATATTGATAGACAGAAAAGATTGGAAAGCGTAGTTTGTCCATAATATTTGGTGACGTTTAAAAAAAACTGCTTCCTAGAATAAAATGAATCTTTATAGACCAACACTTAAATATGTACTAGTTGAAGTTGTCGTATATCAGTGAACATACTGTTTTCATTTGTTATTTATTGTATATGTGGATTATTTATAAACAATTAATTCCCTTACTAAGCATTGATCTATTATAGATTTCTAATTTTGATACTCATACTCACTATACACATGTATTTCACAGTATAATTTTTCTCAACCCATAGATAATCCAGTTATGTTGGTACAAAAGATAATTCTTTTACATAATTGTCCTTTTAAAAATTTTTGCTTCATACTGTACAATGGTAGGAAAATTTTAATAAAACTAAAGCCAGATGGAATTTTGTGGCCGACGTCAACACAACAGTAAGCGTCGTATTAGCTTTGTTCTGCAGCTTCAGCACCCAAAGGTGTAAAGGGTGTAGCTGCGTGCATGTTGATACATTGACAAGTGCAGAAGGTGTAAAAGTAGCCCCCTGAATACCTGAGAGCTAAACTGAGAAGCTGTTTTCATTAAATTTTCTACAATTTCATAGATTTCAAATGGATTATCTTTGTGTGTCTGAAGTTATAAAGTATATTTATTAAAATACAGTTAATATTTTAAAATTTTATATTTAAAATCATAACTTGCATATATATGTTATGAAACTATTTCCTTCTATAAAGCATTTTTGTTCAATGTTCACCATTCGCGACCCTGTCAATCATGATCGGAATAATTACTGTATCTGAAATACATGCTAAACTTATCTGAAATTCATAATCTATTTCTCACGTATATATTTGATCTGTCACCGGAAAGAACCTCATTGTGGGGCATAACCAATCATTACGTGTGCCCACTTATTTTCCATGTCACTTGTGGGTTTTCAGAAACAGACCGCTCAACCTATAGGGAGTGCCTGAGCAAACAGAAACAGCCCCATCCACCCCAAAGCACCGGAGAGGGATGAAATGGATTGTTTCCGAAAGGAGCACTTCGGGTAATGTGTAACAGAAGAACTGGAGGAACTGATGTTAAGAACAAGAGAAAACCTCAACTGGCAACTGGAGAAGGCTGTCTGAGAATTGCTACAGAAACAGCGACACCCTCTCTTGTGGACTACATGATTTTGGAAGGAATAATGTGATCTATCACCACATTGATACAGGAGATAGCAGGCCCATACAGCAGCCACCAAGATGACTGCCACTAGCATTGTATGAGGCAGTTGAGGGAATTCTGAAAGAAATGGAGTTAGCTGTGATAGAACCATCGGTTAGTCCATGGTCGTCCTCCATTATACTTGTTAAAAAGAAAGGTTGCTTTCTGAGGTTTTATGTGGATTATCGTCAGCTTAAAGGGGCCTTTCCACTTCCTGCTGTTCGGCTAGCATGACATCACTCCTGACATCACGGGTGGGGTGCGTGCCAGACAGTGGGCTGTGGAAAAGCCTTGTTTGTTGTGCGTCTGGCATGTTCTTGAGGATGGCTCTCGAGGCAATCCTTCAGGTAGCTGTGCAAGTAGATGAAAGATGCAAACACAGAGACTATTGTTAGAAGTGGGAAGGCTGATGGACAGTGGAAACAGCACCCGCACAGTGGAAGTTGTTTCCAAGAAGGACCGGCCATTCCCCCAACCGCACTTCTGACAATGGTGTGCGGCATATGTATGCCATTGCTGTGGATTACTTACGTCCTTCTGGCTACCAAGATTTTAATATGGCAACTTATTTTCACCTGTTGTGTCCACATACTAACGAATTCAGTGAGGGTAATCTGGGATCTTGTTTACCGCAAGTAACTAACTCCGTAGGTCACTAGTTTTGAACAATAACATCATTAAACAGATTGATATTTAATGTGAAAATTCTTAGTGTGTTATTAACACACAACATTTTCAGACTTGTTTTAGATCTTAATTGTACACAAGCAGCTGTGGGGAAAAGTGAATTCCTAGACTACCAGTAACTTAAAGAACCTAGAAGGAAATAGATTGTTTTATTTGTGTGTTGATACAAGCATTGGAATTTTATAAGCAAAAAGTCCTTTTCTCATAAAGAAAGCATAGGTGGGAATTGTAATTTTATATATTGTAGGGATTATTTGTGTGCATGAACTTTCGCAAAACTTATACGACAAACTAACTTCAAAGTATTTTGTCAAAATTGGAGTTATTTGGCAGAGCTTCTGAGCTGTAACTAAGCTATGGTAAAGAACTTATCCAACATACACGTTCATGGAACATATTGTAGGAGTATTACTTGTTGAAAATTTTTGTGGATTACATCTAGTATTTCAGTAAATGTACAATTTTGATACTTACCAAAATATTTTCACTATTGTTATGAATGCTGTTGAAATTTTATGTTTGTAACTTTGAACTGAAATAAAATAACAACTGACAATTAAAATCATTAAAAATTAAAATAATTTTCTTAGATTTTACCGGCTAAAGTTATTAAAGTATTTTTTCCATTACTTCACTACAGCTGTGATACAAATATGTGTTATATGAGAGGCTAGAAGCTAAATCGTCTGCACATTTACAAAAACTCTGTAGTTTAAGATGGGAGGAATTGTATTTCAACCTATGTTTGCAGTGACGTGCTATGTTCATGAATGAAGGAAACTATAACTATGCGCAAGCCATTAGCATTTCCTTGTAACTCCTCATACCTATATAGTACCCAATAAATAATTGTTTTTGTCTTAAGAAGGATATAAAACAGAGGTACTGTGTTTGTTTCAGTGTAAAAATAATAAATATCAATGAATATATAGAAACTTATAGAGTGAAAGGATTTTGATGACAGTATTAGTTAATTGTGTATTTAATGAACAAATACAGTAGAGTATAATCTTTGTAGAGTAGTGAAATATAAACATTTTGTTTGAAAATACAATCTCATGGCCATGTTTATTCTTACATCCTATGGAAGTTCACGTGTTTATCGAGGGGATGAACAAAATATGCTGACAAAAGTGCTCACTGTGACCAGCGTAAATAGCCTCGGACCTAAGTTTTGCACTGTCTATAATCACTGAAGTAGTTGGTTTCCAGCTACTAAAACAGCATAAGCTGCAGTAACGCCTGCATATAGGCTACTTCCACCTCAACTGTGTCTGCTCTGCCAGGAGTCATGCATAGGGGAAATGTCCTGTGTGGGTCTCTCAGGTAAGAACGCGGGCCTTCACAAGCAAACGGGTTGTGCATTGTCTAACCTGCAGTGGAAAAGATCTGATCGTGAGAACATGGATGCCATCTCAGGGGACCCATGAGCACGTGACGTCACCTTCTTTGCGCGGACACACACCAGTGGAAAGGCCGCTTAATGATGTGACAAAGAAAGACTATTGTCCATTTCCAAGGACAGATGACATACTGAACAGCTTCGCAGGATTGCAATGGTTTTCTACTTTGGACATGAAGAGTGGGTACTTGCATTGAGAGGTGGCCCCAGAGGACCAAGAGAAGACTGCATTTTGTGTCCAAAGGAAATGAACTTGGCAGGTCAAAGTTATGCCTTTTGGGCTGTGTGTTGCCCCTGTCACCTTCAAACGTCTAATGGAAAAAGTCCTCCTTTTAGATATGTCAGGTTTACCTAGATGACATTGTTGTGACAGAAAGGACTTTTGAAGAGCACCTATCGTGCTTAGACTCCGTATTCCATAAAGTGGCTGCAGCCAACTTGAAACTAGTTCTTAGGAAGTGCCACCTTTTCCAAAGAAAATTTTTCTTGGGACATGTATTGGCTGCCCACATAATTGATATAGACCCAGAGAAGACCAAAGTCGTAAGAAATAGTTTGACACCAACTGACAAAACCAGAGTAAGGAGTTTTCTGGGATTATGTGCCTATTACGGTATATTTTTACCTGTGTTTGCCATGATCATCAAGCCACTACATAAACTGACTGATGCGAAAAGGAAATTTCATTGAACCACTGTGTGTGAAGTTGCTTTTAGTAAGCAAAAGAAAATAGTGATATCTCCCTCAGTCTTTGAATTCCCGAAAAGTGAGGGCAAATTCATTTTGGATACTGATGCTAGTGATGTAAGCATTGGAGCTATGTTATCTTAGATTCAGGATGGAGAGACCACTAAAATACTTCAGTAAGGTATTGCCCAAGCCTGACAGAAAAAACTGTTTTACATGCAGGGAGCACTAGTGAAGGCGATTTCACACTTCCTCCTCTCCCTTTATGGCAGGCATTTTATTCTAAGAACCGGCCTCACTTTATTACACTGGCTACTTAATTTCAAGAACCCCGTAGGTCAAATAACCTGGTGGATACAGTATCTTCAAGAATATGACTTTGAAATACAATACAATTCCTGATGCNCCCCCCTCACAATTCCTTACAAACTCGAATATGCCCCTTTGGCATTTCGTAAAAGTATGTCACACTGCACATGTAACTTTTTTTTAGCAAAATTATGTTATGACATATTTAATAGCAATATGGTTCTGTCTTAATAAAAGGTTCAACAGAATGTAATAATTAATAAATAATAAAATATTGCTCTAGGCCGTACACAATGGAATAAGCTATTTTGATTCTGTGCAGTTGTGTGTTATTTGCTATTTCACATATAGGGAACATTTTCTTAAATATATTACAAATTTTTTCTGCTGTGTATAATGAAGAGTGGTTTACCACTGTTGAAATACACCGAAATGCCTCTGCTCTAGTTAGTCTGTTTATAGTCAATATTCATTGAAGATTATCATAAATACCTCCACTTGTGTGTAATCTTCCAACCAGAGGCTTGTCTAACTGTAACTGTGAATCATCTGAACTTAGGCCTACAGGCATGATTGGTAAATGATTTAATGCCTAACCCATTTTTCTTGTCCTGAACTTACCTTACTGTAAATTCTTTGGACTGATGTGGAAGCAGATGCAACTTAATATGAGTGGTGGTGTGATGTTGTGAATTTTAATTCTTCACATATACTCTTTCCCTTTCTTATGTGAAACAGCAGCACTTCTCCCCATACTGCCAACAGCAAAATTTTTGCTGCACCTTTGCATTCGGCTCAATATACAAAATTAGCATCCGGTGTTACCAAAGTTAACTCTTTCTCCCACTTAGAATTATACTTTAATTTACTTCATTGTGCATGGAACATCATTTAAAAGCTTATGTTTATTGACAGACACAACTCTCATTAAGTGTCTATAATGTGATGCTGTAAGCAACTTTGCCAACTAACACTAGGATATTTCTATGATGCATTCTGTAATACATTGCATAATAATGATTCTATGGCCAATAACTGATGCACATGGCCTACAACATTTGTCAAACAGTAATTAAAGTAGAAAAACTGCACCAAATTTATGTAAACACCACTTATCACAAGGACTGAAAATCCTGGAAATCCACAACTAGGATTGAGTTGAGTGATTTGGACAGCTCTTAACAATAAGATCTTGAGAGCCAATGAGGGTGAAATGAGGTGAGGATGGAGCAGTGCCAGAATCCAAGGGCGGAGGAAACAGGAGATCCCCTAGAAAACCCACCGACCAGCAGCATTGTCCGGCACTGTTCCCACTTGATAAAATCCGGGAGTGACCTGGCTGAGGATTGAACCCATTTTGCCTTGGTGGGAGGTGAGCTCCACAACTAGGGTATGCAGCACCACAGCAAAATTAAAAAAGTAGCCTATAACAAGACACTTTACAATAATGAAGTCTAAACACAACACAGTACACGAAATTATTTGTCAGTTAACTTAAAACCTGTACACGGCTCAGAAAATCACTCCTAATACTTTACTTGTTCCTTGGCATTACTCTCTTCTGCATAGACAAAAATATTCTGTTTACAAATATTTAGGTGTGAAAGCAAAAAAAGAAGCAAACATCTTAAAACTTGACTGCAATGTCATTGTTCCGCATGCATGGTGTTGCCAAAACCTAAATGTTGAATTGTACACAAGGTGTCTACGGGTCATGAATAAGTAATGATTGTGATCTCTGGTAATGAATATTTCAAAACTCAATATATGTATTTTGATGCACTAAGATTCTTTGTAAACTTTACAGTGCAACTTCTTTTCATAGTTTTTCAGTGGGCCAACAGATAAAAACTGTGAATGAAGACAAACAGTAGTTGAGGAATGTGCTTGTAGACTGGATAAATACGATACCTAACCTCAAACATTGTGTTAGATTTAGGCTGAACCTTTTTTTTATTATTATTATACCGAAGGACTTGAATAAAATGTAGTACATATGTATAACAATTTTAATATATTAAATATACAGTAAAGCCTCTGTTTACCGGACTAATTTAGGGGAAGTATGGTCCGGTAAATTGAAAAGTCCAGTAAATGGCAAAAAAACCAAAAAAATCTACATGTATGAATATTTAAGTGGCTCACTTTAGCATTCATGTTTTCAACACTGCGAAGATGTTTGTGCAGCCAGGAGGGGCAAGAGCTGCAAATATTTCTGGTAATTTAAGACTGACCGTTAGCTGTCCAAGGGAAAGGGAGGAACAACATGAACTTGTGTAGTTAACATATTTTTTGGGTCTTGGCTGAGTAGTACATATTTACATTGAGCACGTCAATGTGCATTGGATATTGTTTTTTTATTATTTTGCATCCCTGACTTATCAACATTTCTACTCCTATGCCTTTCTATTCTATTTTTATAACTTCCTTGGGTTTAGATGATAATCTGGAAACTGAAACAGGCCGCATTCTGTCCCTTCCCCTGCTGTGAACGTAAGTGTGTGACAGTTTAATTCTGTATTTACCTGTGCACCACTTGCAGATTTTTTCTTGTANTGAAACAGGCCGCATTCTGTCCCTTCCCCTGCTGTGAACGTAAGTGTGTGACAGTTTAATTCTGTATTTACCTGTGTACCACTTGCAGATTTTTTCTTGGAAATGAAAAAAGTGCAATTCCTAATTGCCCTTTAGCAGCAATAATACAATAATAGGCATACTGTATATGTACGTGATATGAATAGCAGTACAGGGCCTTGTCACATTAGACGACATTCTCTAAGCTCTGACTGTACCTGCTGACCTTGACATTCCGGTCGTGTTATCGATTGCCTGCCTGCTTGTTCTTTCTCATGCCTCATGCAGCTGCCAGATGGCTAAAAATGCAACATAACAGACAGACATTCTGTCACCGCTCTCTTTAAAATTAATTTTAAACATCTT
The DNA here is from genome assembly GCA_002778355.1 of Clitarchus hookeri. NCBI lineage: Eukaryota > Metazoa > Arthropoda > Insecta > Phasmatodea > Phasmatidae > Clitarchus > Clitarchus hookeri. The sequence goes on from NQII01000007.1 coordinate 3,059,327, forward strand.
TTCCGGGATTGTGGTGGCTGAGCAGTAAGACTGCTCGCCTCCCACCAAGGCGAACCAGGTTTAATCCCTGGCCAGGCCACTCCTGGATTTTTGCAAGTGGGAATCGAGCCGGATGGTGTGGCAAGCAGGTTTTCTTGGGGATCTCCTGTTCCCCCACCCTTGCATTCTGGCACTGCTCCATTCTCACCTCATTTCATCCTCATTGGCTCTCAATACGTCGTTAAGAGCAGCCCAAATTTAACTCAACTGAACTCTCAAGCACTTTTGTCACTATTCAATAAATTGTGACATTTCAAGTGCTCCAATGTGGTGTGTAGCCTTGCCACTGAATCACATGTCTAGTTTTTTTTCGTGAGGGGGAAGCCATTTCACTTAAGAAACATGGCACAAGCTTTAACTTAAATATAGGATTGACAATAATAAATCATACATGGCATTTCCCTAAAAACATAAACTATGTTACACGTGAGCAACACCATGCTCAATGATCATATAACAGTGCCAACACAAATAATTATGAACACAAAGAAATACAATTACTACTACTGTTATTCATAAAGTCTACACAAGATTGAAAAAGTTAACATTTATCTTGTTGACTAGATTTGACACGTATTCTTTTAACAGAAAGAGCATTTAAAACATTACAAGTGTTTAGGAAATATCCTTTGCAATTAAACATAGACATTAAAAATTGAATTAACATTCATTTGCAGGGAATTGGGGAATTCACACTGACTTCGAAACAAAGCCCTCATTCCTTAAAAACAATTTTTAGAAACAATTAAAAAGCCAAATACGCTGAGAGGCAGTCAGAAGACTTTACCAAAGCTCTTACTGTTAAAAATTTCACAAGAATTACAAACATTTAAAACGTCCACAAGTGAGTCATAAATTAATGTGCGTCCCTACAAAAACAATTTTTAAAGATATTGGGCGGTGGAGGGACGTATACATTACATTAAAACCCTGGAACGAAATAGCAGACACAAACTATAGTTAATCCAAATGTAAATTTCGAAGGGCAACCGAAACCAGAATTAGGAAATAGCAAGCAAACTATTGCATTCCCAAAAGCACACAGACTGTGCCACACATTTAATTACAATACATTACCGCAAATGACTTCCCGCAAGTTCACGACTCATCGTTTCAGCACGAGCCCCATCGCTCTGTTACATTTCATCTTCTCATTAAATTGTTAGAATGGTGACACAACCCAGAGTTTCTGGTATAGAACAAAGCAATTATAGAAATAATAGCAGGAGCAGACGAAGTAGTAGCAATAGAAACCGCTGTGCTACGGCCCATGCCGGGGTTTANCAAACTATTGCATTCCCAAAAGCACACAGACTGTGCCACACATTTAATTACAATACATTACCGCAAATGACTTCCAGCAAGTTCACGACTCATCGTTTCAGCACGAGCCCCATCGCTCTGTTACATTTCATCTTCTCATTAAATTGTTAGAATGGTGACACAACCCAGAGTTTCTGGTATAGAACAAAGCGATTATAGAAATAATAGCAGGAGCAGACGAAGTAGTAGCAATAGAAACCGCTGTGCTACGGCCCATGCCGGGGTTTANATTATAGAAATAATAGCAGGAGCAGACGAAGTAGTAGCAATAGAAACCGCTGTGCTACGGCCCATGCCGGGGTTTAAATTAAAGACAATAAAATTAAAGAGACACAAGAGGGTAGGGGAACCAAAGAAGTGGGGAGGCATAAAGGATGGAGGGGAAACCAAGCGTGTGCACGAGAACACTGCCGACCACAGTTATAGATAATGCTTCAAACCATGACGCTTGCGGCGTTAGTGCCGCATAACGAAATCATTGCACAATTGTAAAAATAACTTCCTACCACCTGTTTTTCAAGTAAGAATGCTTATCTCAACGGTGTACAGAAACAACACATTTTATGTTGTACAAGTGGCAAGTATACCTGTTGATAAAAACCTTTTACAGTGTAGAATAAAATTCCGTACGTACTTATTTGTGATTTTAAAAAGCAATGAAAGAATACACTTTTAAAATAAATTTCACTTTGAAAAAGTGTTACGATTTAGGTGTAGTTGAGTACGATTCTGTTGAAAATGAATGTCCTCCCGTGAAAGTCACTGAACAACAAAAACACCTTAAGTTTATTTATGGGAAATACATATTAAGGGTTATTTGGTTATATTTTTGTACAATATTTTTTCATGACAACTTCCTGCTCGCTTAACAAAGCCATGTAAAGACGTGTTAAAACACCCCGGACTGAAACACTTGCACACGTTTATAATGTTAAGTTTGTAGTAAACAAAATAAAATAACAATGAATCACTAATGGCAGCATCTAGGTTAAAAAATTATATGTAAATGCAGCGATTCATTCAAATGTGCTTTGTAAAACATAAAAAATAGCTGCAGCAAACAGAAACAGAGATATTGGGCACGGAACATTCAGGATTAATGCACTCTTCATTTAGAGCACATCCTGCACAGAAAATGTTACATATGTCACAAATTATGGTCACGACTATAAAGGCGCCTGCAGCCGAGCTATTTCAAGATGCTAAAAATAACTTCCACCCACCTGCCTAACACGTGTGTTCAAACATGTGCATATCACACCGCTGAACAACATTTTTCTTGCTATACAAGCTGTTAGTGGACACAGCGATAAATAAAATAATTGTGGCTGCAAATTTTGTCCAGTAAATGTGAAGTCCGCTGATTCGAGGTCCAATAAACTTAGGCATTACCGCACTTGAATTCAAATGCATAAATTCACTAAAAAAAATAGAACATTTCTATGTAGATAAAAAATACTCTTTGTAGTGTTTTTTTTTTTATTGAAAATGAACCTGCCATCTGTCTTTAAAACTGACAATAACAAAACAGTTTAATGTAAATAAATGAAATGAAAATGCTATTTGTATAGATTTAATTGTTTTGTTGCAAAGTATAATCAAAACGATCAATATGTGAAACCCTTAACTTGACAATAAATGTGACTTGGTCTTGGTACGTGTTATTTATAAAATCAGCAACAAAATGTCACTATGATATAAATGAGCCTACTGGAATTAAAAATTGATGCATAATTGCCTTTAATTAATATTAACAAATCTGGGTACGCATTTGCACTAAGTGCAATAATTTCTGTTCTCTCTCCAGAGTCAGTGAGGATGTTTAAGTGAAAATATGGTGGAACAACAAACAACTTGTCTCGGGTCCATGATAGTTGCTTTTAGTTTATACTGTCCATTCAGTCCAGGCAATTAGAAAATGGCATCAAAATGTGTTTTGAGAAAGCTGTCCTGCAGGTTTTTATTTAGAATCTTTCTTTAAATGTATATCTTTGGTACAGTGCCATAGGTGCAGGAGCTGTCTGTGTTTGCATGTTATTCAGAATGTTTGTGAGCTTTATGGATTTTTCAATTTTGTGGATTCTTGTGCATTTTATAGTTTGTAATTTCTCATACTTTTAATTTTTTCTTTGCTTGGGGCGGTTCCTGAGGCCAGGCATGTTTTGCACCATTGTTAAGGTAAATTTATGAAGTTTGACTGATATTTGGAAAAATGTCATAAAAGTGTTTGTTCAGGGAAAGTGGAATGAAATTTTTACTATGTTTATAACATGTAGGTCTAGTGAACCCAAATAGTATGATATTAGTTTTACAATTAACAATATACATTTGATATAAGGGGGAAAAAAAAAAAAGTGTTATTTTGGTTGAGGGTGGGCATTTTTTTTTTTTTTAATTATTTACATTTTTTTGCAAGGTAAAGAACAAGTTTTAAGAAGTATTGAAAATGTCATGAAAAATGGTGCATTTAAATCTGTAGACATCCAGTCATACCCACACCAAAACATCATACACTTATTGATTTTTTAAATTTAACGCTGAAATAGTCTACAATAATAATTTTAAATAACTGATACATGGGTCAGTTACAGTTCACCTTCAAGTAAGTTTTCAGGGATTTTTTTAAATTTTAAATTCTGGAAGGTTATCACACTGCTGTGATGTCTGTTTTATTGTATATCATACATACACAGACCTTGAATACTCGTATATTTATGCAAATTCTCATGTTCTCTGCAACACTGGTTCTGTGTACCACAACAAAGCCGAGGCATAACAAGCATTTTGGAGCTTAAACAAACATGGACTGTGCTGATTCTGCACACTACAATTTTTGTCCTACTGTAGCGATGTTATGGTAGGTAGCATCTTAAATGTGCACATGCTCGTTGCAAGTTTTGGTGATGTATAAATAGTGTTGCAACAGCACCAATGTTTCTTGAACATGTTTTAAGGAGCAAACCTCTTTATCTGCCCAATCTGTAGAGGAAAGATGGTAGATTTGCTTAATCAAGGTCGCTTATCAATATCATTAACGGTGTCTTTTATATGGATTGACAAGAATGGCGAATTTCCGTAATAAACTTCCATTCTGTTAATGAATAAGATGGAGGATTTGAACTCAAACGCCAGTTTACAACCAAATAAGAACCCAAAATATTAATTTATAACCCAACTAGTTGTCCTAAAGAATTAAAAGCTGCACTACTAGACACGCACTGAAGTGAATGCCAGAATGACCAAAAATGTTGGATGATTATAGTGCCCTATAAAAGACAGCAATGTCATGAATGATGGAACAGGCATGTTATTAGTTACACCTAGCAAACTATGTTTTAGCAGTTTTCCTACATTTATTCCCTCTGGAACTAAACTATCTTTAAGTTTACCCCAGTGATTAAATTATATAATTTTCTTCTGAATTTTTACTTAAGGACGACGCCCAACAATACAGTAGCTAAGTAAAAGTAAAAATAAATTTTGCTGATGCAAATTTATAACTTACATTATGTATGTATATATAAATAATGATTAACTCTGAATATGCATCATAAAATTAAAATATGTTTCTTCTCTTTCATGCATATTCTTCTATAATAATAGTGATGTTACCTGAAGTTACTACATCCAAAATGCTGTTTAATGTACACATTAAGCATATGTATATTCTAATTAACTTTTAGCATTGCTATAATTTGACAACATAAACAATTCTACTTCATTGTTAGTACCATATCCATGGGCAAAAAGCATCAAAGGTGTGCACGGAATGTCCATTTGATGCCCATGGAGTAGATGAATCACACTTTTAGTGTTGCCTGCAACAGAGTTTTGATGTAATGAAATGCTGCTGAGATATTTGATATATTTTCATTATATCACATGAAATATTTATAAATCAGCTGACATTGTAAACATATTTTATTTTATTGCAGCCATGGAGTAGATAACCAATATACAAACTCACCTAATTTTAAGAAATTTCTTTGTTTATTGTTTACAAAAACAGCCTAATTCCCATTAGTTACCATAGATTCAAACAACACGTTTGTCTGCAACTCCACTAACTGGAACTGTGCAGTGCTGCTATTCGATGAGACATAAAACTGTTTCACTTTGTACATTGAGTTGTTGCTTAAACCTGGTTGCTAACACTGAGGGATTAAAACATTCGTAATTTAATAGACATATTATAGTTCCAGCAAACAGTATTGTTTCACAGTATTATCTAGCACATTTAACCTTTTAAAATTTAAAATTCCAAATAGTTTTTATTTATAACTTTTTATTTAAGTTTACCGTTTTAAGTTACAGTCCATTTTAAATTATATTTAAAAAAAATTTTTTTTTAAGATAATGAAGGTAAATGTGTCGGAACCAACCTGTGCATAATGTAGCATTTAATTTATAGTGAACTCTNATTTTAAGTTACAGTCCATTTTAAATTATATTTAAAAAAAAATTTTTTTTAAGATAATGAAGGTAAATGTGTCGGAACCAACCTGTGCATAATGTAGCATTTAATTTATAGTGAACTCTCTAAATGCCAACATATTCCATTACCATATCAGTTTATCAGTATTAAAACAGTTCATAATCTCCAACCCAGATGTGTCATCATGGCCAAGAACTCTTCAACTCATGATGTCCTGTGCTGGGAAAATTCAAACTTTCCACATAAGAAATCACATAGCCCATAAACCTGCTAGAACAATACTGAAACAGCGACAACTAACTGTCAAACTAATAAAAAACCAAACCTCAACAGAAACAGTTCTCCAGGTTCAACAAAACATAACTAATGAAACAATAAATATCCAACCGGCAAAGAGAAAATGGACACCACATGATTATAAGATTGTTTTTGTGTATTAAAAATAATTATATCAGTGTTAATTAAATTTTCCATGACAGTTGGCATGAACTGGGCTGAGGAGATGCCATGTCCATTTTAGTCTGCCATGCAGGGTCCCTCAACTTTTGTCTTCACTGATTTTAACAAGCAATTTACTTTATTTTTATACTGAACTTAACATTATCATTTGTAAACCCAACGGATGACTCTCCAGTTCCAGCAGTAAACAGGGACGTAACTTAAGTTGCTACTTTGTTCATGTAGCCTACCAGTCGGGCTCAGAGGTTGGAATCATTGGAAGTATAAGATCATTAAGTGTACTGATGTGTATGTTCAAACCTTGTTAAATGTCATGTTCGGAATGAGGACTATATTTATGATCCTATCTTAGTGTGTAGCCACCTAAGGACTAATTTACCAGTTTACCAAATGTTCTTTGTATGTGTAAAATGGCATTACTGGCAGCCTACAGTCTGTAATTACAATTAAACCAATGTTTAGACCAGAGGAATCAGGCCAGGCAACCGATGCGCCCTGAGATTGAGTTTTGTCTGTCTAATGTGCTCTAGACAGACTGGCTCCGTAAGGGGCATTAGATAGTACATAGCATGTCGATCACTACTTTTTACCATATTCCCTTGTCTGAGAGGTGTCAAATTAAAATAGGTCTGAAAGTGTAATGGACGTTAACAATGCACAGGGGGAAGCGTGGAGGGAGGTTGTACACAAACCTGTAAAATCCCCAAACCAAATAGTACGCAATTGTACAGGTTGGCACCAAATTAGTAGGTCTAAAGTATTGTGTGTTGATTTGGCCAAACTGCACCATGTGCCGGTGCAAAATATTACAAGTGTTACTAGACGTACTGAATAATATAGTTGACTCATAATTGTGAAGAACTGAATAAACAACAAGAATATTAACATTTTGGTGTAATAGTTTGAAAGCCACGATAAGTTGTTTTGTATATGGCCTTCAAAACTGAACCTAGTCCTTGCAGTTGTTAGCTTTCACAGGAATACTAAAGCAGAATGGCCTTAACATTATTCTCACCCTGTAACTTACATAACATAACTTGGTGTGCAGCCAGTATTTAATGTGAACATAAAAATCGCTCATTTGCAGTCTCTGTGCTGGCTCTTGATGAGTGTCTTGAATTGTCTATAATATGGCAGTCTCCTAAATCCATTTGTTACTTATAAATGCACATAAAACTACATAAATGACTAAGAATATTGGGCCTCTTCATAAGTTGTCTATAGAACTACATCTTTATAGTACTCTAGACCAATTTGATAAGAGCTCTAATTGAGTAGAGATTAAGATCCTTGGAAGCATGGTAAGACCTTACTCCCATGTGGTGAAGAGATGAAACCAGAGATGATAACTGCCCAACCTTTGGCATTACTCAGCTTGAGCACTGAGTTTGTACCCAGAGGATTTTAGAGTCCACGTAAATAATACATACAATTTTATTATTATGGATGCCATTTAAAATTAATTGACAAAAATTACACGTGGCTTCTGTTAAATAGCATTTATAGAAAAAAAAAGTTTAAAAGCACTGACTGTATCATAGTGTTGGAATGCACATGTGCTACATATCTCTCACCTTACTGACTGCCTGCATTTCCAAAATTGCTCAGACTTTGCCATCACATAACAGTGCAAGCAAGGGTTCATCAATATGCCCTGGTTACCCATACTAACATCTGCCTTGAGATTGCTGATATGCCTGAAGATGTTACATAGACTAAACAAATATTTAACAGGTTTTGAGTTTTAAGAGTTTGTAGAGATGCAAACATAATTTGTTATCAGCATTTATTGGTAAGGTGGTAGATGGATGTAGTTTTGCAGTTGTAGTCTCAGTGCGGCAGGCTGTGATTTAGCGCATGGCCATGCGGTGAGCAGATATTCTTATCAGGTTCGTGACGTCGCCACATGGCTGGATGTTAACGCAGACACACATTATTCTGCTCCTCCGCTGTGGGCCATGGAACACGCCAAACGCAAGTACAGGGGGACTGGTTACTTTCAATTAAAAAATAAGTGTGACCATGTGCACGTTAGATCGAGAGCCATGCAGTGTTTATTACAGAATATTTTGACACTGAAATACACAGGATGTTACACGAACTCAAAAGGAATGATACTTAACATTACACTGAACATTGCAGCACAAAACACTTGCATGAGGTCTTGCCTGAACCAGCATGAAATATATATGCAGTCATATTACACAAGAAAAACAACCATAAGGCAAAATTATTAATCAAGGGCCCTCCGAATCAACAGAAGGTTCAGGCCAGCTGCAGGGGCAAAGTAAAAAGGTTCCAGAAGTATAATTAGACAGAATTACATATACGTGAAGGCAAAGTTGACACCCTTGCATGCCATGTGGCATGCTTACGTCTGGCTTGAGCTATGAGGAGAGAGTAGCGAATGACTGTTGGAAGCAGGGACACTAGCCCGCGCCGGAAGTGGTGGCTCCGGGCTAACCATTTGCATAGATAATTAAGCATGATCAAAATGGAATGAAAACACAATGCTAATCACAAGAATGTGCACTGCAAAATAAGTATATAAAATACCTTACATACTATCACAAACCCTTTGTAACGGTTTGCTTAACCCATCAGGCCTAACTTCACTACACAGTACACCAGGTGCAGATGCATGGAACACACGTAGCACATGCATCACACGACCCTGCGCCTCGTGCGCGCGTGATCCATGACGGGCTTATGCCGGCCGAGGATGAGGTTTGCCGACATGTTATAAACACAATACACAATGAAAATTATTATAAAACTTTAAACATTTAAATAAACAGTGGAGTCTCCATTATCCATCAGTCTCTGACCGTCACCGTGACGATTGAGAGAATAGACGGATAATAGAAATGTCCCCCCCTCCCCAAGACACGACAGATCCTAGCGATAATAATGTATACGATATTTAGCACCATATTTTAAACAGGTAGCAATCAATAGAAGTATGTACAGCACAGTATGTATTTAATATTAAATATTGTAGACTTCTGTTTATTATGTTGATAAAATAACAAAATTGAATACAGTACTATTATGTATATGTTCAGTACTATAATCTCACCTTAAAAAAGTCTGTCATTTTCCTTCGTTGCAATACTCCACGGGCTTTTGTTGCTGCAGTGTTGCGTTTCTTACGTAGGAGTTATATCTGTGTAGCGTCTGCCTCTTCTTGTTGCTTGTACCATTCAATACACTTGGAAAACATGTTTTCAGCGTCTCTGTGGCTAATTATTTTGGGGGAATCCTTGAGTGTATCATCCTCTTCTTCTTCACTTAAACATTCTACCTCCTGTGTTGCACTTAATACAATACAAGTTCCTCATAATTTAATATTTCAAAGCCTCCGTCTAATCTGTCAATTCCCAGCCATTCACTTACTTCACCTATTGATGTGGTTTATCTACCTGGAATTACTTGACACAAAAGTAAAATTTCCTCATAATTTCCAGATTCGTTAATGGCCTCATTCTCCTTTACAGTCTCAGGCCACAGTTTGTTCCAGCCCTTTTTTAATGTTTCTTCTGGTATATCTTGCCAGGCTTCAGCAACATTAAAAATTGCGTCTTTAATAGTGTATGACCTCCAAAACTGCTTTACACTTATTAATTCATCCCCAACGCAAACAACTTTTTGAATAAAGCATTTTCGATAACGTCACTTCGTGCTTTCAATAATACCCTTATCCATGGGCTGAATTAGTGGGGTAGTGTTTGCACGCAAAAAGTGGCACATCATTTTTTCATCATCACTTTGTAAGTCATGAGAAGGATGAGTTGGTGCATTGTCCATTAATAACATGGCTTCTTCAGGCAATCCGATCAATTTTAAATGTGATTTTACATTTGGCACAAACACACTGTGGAACCACTCATTAAACATATATTGGCTCATCCAGGCACTTTTTTGTGCATAATGTTTGGCAGGTAAGATGTTTAAATTCATATTTTTGAAAGCTCGATGCATTTTAGATTTCCCAATGATTAGTAAAGGAAACCTATGTCTACTATTTGCATTCGCACACATGACAGTTATGCAGTCTTTTTGCATTTTAAAACCAGGTGCAGATTTTTCTGATAAGAAGGCTAAGGTTTTCACGGGAAGTGCTTTCCAATTTAGGCCAGTTTCGTCATAGAAATTTGGTCAGAGAGCAGGTTTACAACTATCTTTTATTTCTTTCATTAGTTTTTCCCGATATTCTACAATGACTGTACTATCAGCGCTTAGTTTTTCACCCGATATGTCCAACTGCCTAATGCCAGGTTAACCCTTAAATTTATCCAGCCAACCTATACTAGCGTTAAATGAAGGATCCCCAACAAGCTTCTTGTTCATCTTGATGGCTTTAGCCATTATTATGGGCCCAGAAACTGGTATCCCTTGACTGCGGGCTCAGGAGTGAAATAAGGCGGCTAATAAACACTTCTACTTTTGATTCGGTTAGCTAAACAGTTATTTTATTGAGTCATTACATCACTCATTATATTGGTATGGTACACTGCACTCTTGGGTTCCGCTTCTCATCCCTCTTCCCTTACCCGTCGGAGGCCTACAGGACAGAGTTTTAGTTCATAAACATCGGGGAAAAGTGGTTGGATTTGGAGGCGCGGTTACTTAACTGAGCTGCCACGGTGTGCTGGTTTCATCTCGGCTTCGCGTCCCGGGAAGTCGTGTTCGGGTGTCTCTCGGCGACCTCAGCGCCCGTCCCGCGACGTCTTCTCCAGTGCTTACGTCTCGGTCGTCCAACTGGGTCGCACCCCTGGCGCTGACCCCGCATCTCTTGAGTCTTTGGGATTGACTGACTTCTCCACCTCCTTGCTGGACTATATCCCGTCCCCTAGAGGAATTCCCTACGTCATTGGCAACCCGATTTATGTCAAAACTTCGGCGTGCGTCGATCAGAGGACACAAGCCTCACGTGCTGATGAGCTCTTCTCTCCGTCCCCTAGCACGTGCGTCATTGGAAGGAAATATTTGGGTGACGTCGGTATGAGCATTTGACGCACGTTATGGCAGGTTGTCAAATCGTCGCTCTGTTCTTTGGCTAGACACGTCATGCGTCAGTTGTACATAAACAACAAACTTGAGTCATTCGGATTCCACACCGCACAGAATGTATTTTTATTGGGTGTATGTATTACAGTACAGTATATGTATTGTTTATCTTAAAAATGTGCTTAATTTGATCAAATATAAAGCAAGAAAAAAGTTATTTTATTTTTAGTTTAAGTTTGTTTTTTGTATCCTATTTTATTATTTTAATTGTTGTGTCAGTTAACTGATGGTTAACAGAAACTGACTGTAAAAAGGGTGACGGTTAACCAAGACTCCACTGTAATAGCATGTTCTATAATTGTTTACACTTTTATTTCATGATAACATTCAATACAACATGGTAGTACATTTATTTTTATAACACTTTAATTGAATAGCAATCTCTAAGATTAACGTAGCATTTGGAGCACAGACCAAAACTGAATTGAAATCAAGGTAACCGGAAAAATATTCAAACAATAAAATAGTGACAAACAATGATTAAATAGGCTGAAATAGTTGAATAACTTCATTTATATAGCCAGATAAACCATATCACAAAATATATAAAACATTTACCATGATACAAGTCGTGACATAAATAAATATAGCTGACAATAGAATTCAGTTACTAATTAAATAAATCTTAGATAGTTCAAAAGGAGAATTAAAGTATTATTTACTACAACAATTAAAATAATAAATGTAACGCAACATTTAATAATATTACGCCCAATAGTTGTAATTGACGTAAAAAATGGAAATCAGTTTTCAAAATTCTCTAATAACAATGCCACATTTTAAATGCATCTGTGCTATAGTTACAGGTTTTAAAAATAACTAATTAGTGTGTATACAGAATGTTGCAAAATTGCATGTCAATACTTCGAAGAAACATTCCTCACATCTGGAGGATGAAAAAATGTTACATTAACATAGGTCTGCAAACGCTTTATTTCTTTATTATAGCTCATAATACATAACGTACAGTGTATGGCCTGCAGGCTGGATCATGTAATTGTGGAATGCCATCGCAGCATTCGTTTGCATGATACACACCATCTCACACCACGAGACTACACCTAGAACAGTAAGAACTGCACAGGAATCAGTTACACATGTGTGAAAGCTTATCGTCTACACAAAATGAAATGTTCAAAATGCCCTCCACCAGCATGAACATATACATCAACCCATCGTCGCATGGACTCCCGGATGCGTTAATGAATCCCTGGAGTATTCCTGATAGTTTTGCAGCTTACCACAATGCGTGGAGTATTCCTAATAGTTTTGCAGCTTACCACAATACGGTTATGAAGGGTGTCTACATCATCCACTTGGGTTGCATACGCAAGTGCCTTTAAATGTCCCCACAAATAAAAGTCTAGTGGGTTCAAATCAGAGCTCCTCGAGGGCTGGTATGGTGCTGCCAATTAGAGTTGCGATGGCATTCCACAGTAAGATGATTCAGTCCGCGGGCCATACACTCTACGTTATATATTGTGAGCTATAGTAAAGAAACAAAGCGCTTGCGTACCTAAGTTCATATAACATTTTTTCATCCTCCAGATGTGAGGAATGTTTCCCCGAAGTATTGGCATGCAATTTTGCAACATTCTGTATAGCCAGATGAAAGTTATGCTTTAAAGTAGCAGTATTGGATATCTGGTTTATAAATTTATATATATAAAATATAGGCCTACATATCCTTGCATTTTCCTGGTTATTTCACAAATAATCACCATGTTTTAATTTTTTTTTTTGTTTGCTGACCCATTTAAAAGAAATTTGAGATTTATTATTGTGCTAAGTTGATAGCCAACAGTGCAAATCAAAAGCTGTAATTTTTTATCTGACACTCATTTTTGTTTTATAACTATGGATGTACATGTAAATATGGTTGGTAAAGTTATCTCTTATCATAGTGTAACTTTCAATAATTTTTAGTGAATTGCACAATATATTTTTGTTGGTACAAATAATACATTTTTAATTTTTGTAGATAGAAGTGAGGAGACAAAAATGGTTCACTCTGAATATGTAGAAACTACAGATTCAAAGAACAATGACAACAGCTATGTTGTTGAAGAAGATGAGCATGTATCCAAAGAAAATGTACGTATCAATTCCCTTGAGTAACGTTGGTCAACCTCTCTAATTGTGTGCAGAATTTTAACAATTTTTGGATTGGAGGGGCTCTGCAAATCCTGTGAAAGATAGACATGTTTTTTATTTACATTAAATTTTACTACAAATATTTCTTGATCAGCAGTTTGCTTGCAGTGAGGAAAGGATGTTAAACACATCACTAATTCATTTACACTTCTATATGCTTAAAAAAATTTTTGTAATTTAATAAGTAAGAATTTGTTGTTATAATTTGAGCATCAGAATGGTTGGTTTACAGAAGGTTTCTGTGTTAGCATTTTACAGGCACTTTATTCTATTGCAAAACATGCTGCAAGGGCCTGCACATATCCTTTAGAGAGTAAGTCAGTACAGTTCTCGCACAAGCCAATCCTGGAAGTGTGTACAATAGCAAGAAATCATACAACAGTTGTGTCTGAATCATGTTGTGCAAGTTAATCCATTTTAATTCATGGTGCCTCTTTAATTTTCATTTTTTCTAAAATAAACATGGTTGTTTATGCTATCATTATGCCGTTTGTGTTATATTGTTAAGATTAATAAGGAAAATTGTACTTTCCTGAATTTATAGTGCTTTTATATTTGTAAAATCACAAAAGACTGAGATTTCCGTACAGGCAACTTTTATTTATATGTTTACATGTGATTTAACTAATTATTGTTACATGTGATATAATGTAGTATATTTTGTGAAGAGAGTATTTTATAATGCAGAAGGTGCTGGCAAGAAAATCAAGACTTTTGGTGGTAGTGTGGCAGCAGTGATGAAAACCAAAAATTTTTATATTTCTTTTATGAATTGGGAGTTTAAGGGTGAGTGCAAGTTAGAATTTTGTTGGCCGATCTCAATAAAATGTGGCACACTGGTTTGCTAAGATTTTTAAGTTGTGTATACATAATTTTGCACAATTTGTTTAAAATTTGAGGTATTTAATTATTGAATTTGATAATCTATGACATAATACAGAACCTACAGAAGACAGGTCTTTGAGGTTTTAACCATGAAAGCATACAACCATTTTCTTTGATCTACTGAAGTTTTGTGATTGTAAGTGCAATATTTTTTCTAATTAAATAATTAAAGTTTGCATCTCTGTGTAAGGTCAAAGTGCAGATTTAAGGGAAATTATCCACCATGTGTCACAATAAACCTTAAATAGTGGCAGTGATTGGGCGTGACACTGGCACAATATATGGTAACATTTTATGGCTAATAAACACCTGTACATCATCTGAGAAAGTCAATAAATTTACTTAAAAAACATGAAAATTTAATGCGCAATGCGTGCAGACTTATAGGAAATTGTTCCTTACTCCGCACCTACATGGTGAACTGGGTTAATAATAAAATTATAACAAAGAAAATAAACTGTTACCAATATTTAGATTGCTGCCACACATCAGTGCAATGTCTGGAATGCCAAATTATCTGTAGAAAAAGAGCTTAACAGTAGAGGTTTTCAGAATGTTTGTGTTATGAAGCCTGGAATCTTCTGTATCTGCACAGTGCTGCTAGAAATGATGGTAGCGGACAGTGGTGGGACTTCGTCCAGAGAAGTGGCAAATAGGGCACAAAGGTTGATGGGCCTGGGGGGGGGGGACAATCTCTTCTCCTGATTGCATTAGTGTCTGCGAATGAACGCTTCCCCTCACTACCTACTTCGAAGTTTTCTAAGCTAGGCAGGTTTGCGACCAAGTTGGACATTCTGTTTTTTTAGTTTCTGTAACTGCTAGTCTCTGCAAACTGTCTCAAAGTGATATGGTTACATAGTTTATTCTGGTTGGACCATTTCGTTCATTTTATTTATTTTTATCTACAATCCATGTATCCCATTCACGAGTAGTTATTCCGGGATATTCATGTTATCACAATTTTTTTCTCATGATGAACTGATACAATAATATGTATGTACATTAATATTATTTTTAATTCTTATTATACACAAAATTATAAATTATATTCATATACCTACAGAAATATGGTATACTAGTCCTTCAGGACCACATACCTTAGTATATGAGATATCACTGACAACATAATATGTAATTTTAAACTACCTTATAAATAAATAACAGCCCCCATAATAGATATGAACCTAATAAAAACAGGCTTTACAGCTAAAACTATGATACTAATAAAAGAGATAAAAATAGTAGTTGCTCGTTGGTTTTACTTTAATAAAGGAAGAGAGCACAGATAAGTAGATAACAATTTGTTTCTACAAAAGTGAATTTTAAATACATACTTTTGATTTTAATGTTTAAAATATTCTTCCACACATAAGAAATTATGTTCCTGCAGGCGTGATTTTATTGGAACTAAATATTTTTTGTTCTCTAATAATGTTCACCTTTCTGAAATGTTTTTAAATTGCTAACAAGCATATGAAGGTTATTGCGAACTCTTGTGCCATATGAATGCAATTCACTATTAGTTTTATTATTTATATTTTAATTGCAAATTTAATCTTGAATATAATGTACTCACTTACAAGCAGCAAATTTTATGTTATATTCAAAAGTGGGTTGCAAGCCTTGATTAGCCTTTACGCCACGTAAGATTCTTATAGCCTTCTTCTCCAGTAGAAAATTTTTCTTAGCATCTCGGAGTTTCCCCACTACATACTAAAGTCATTAGAGAATGAAAATATGCTAAATATGTCGGTTTGTTTGTTTTATAATTCACCATCTTCTGCATACACCTAAGATTAAAACAGGCTCAGTTTAGCCTAGGAACTAAATGTCTTATATGCTCTTTCCAATTTAAATTTTCATCTATGTGTACACCAAGATATTTAATTATCGTAACTTGCTTGATAATACACTGTGTAGGGGCTGCGGTGGCTGAGTATTTAGCCTACTTGCCTCCCACCAAGGTGAACCGCGTTCAATCCCTGGCCGGGTCACCGGATTTTCGCATGTGGGAATCGTGCCGAACGATGCCGCTGGTTGGCTGATTTCCTCGGGGATCTCCCGTTTCCCCCACCCTTTGATTCTGGTGCTGCTCCATACTCACCTCAATCACCCTCATAGGCTCTCAAGACCTCACTGTTAAGAACTGCTCAAATATCTACACTCACTCACACACTTACTCACTCGCTTTTTAGTCTCTGCCTACTCTGTATTTTTATCGTAAAAATATTTGTGTTTAGATGTTGCTCTGATTTCTTGCATTATAGTTATGTAATTTATTTGGTGATTGGTATCAGTTTAATATTGCTACATGATGTTGGTCAAATGGTGGGAAAGGGGGGGTGGACAAATGGGACCAAATGATCATGTAGGTCAATAGTTCTTAATGCAGCACTCATTAAGTGTTCAAAATAATAGAAATAATAATAAATCCATAAAAAGGCAGGGGGATATCTAGCTGCCTGTAGAAAGAAAAGATTAAATGTTTGGTTCATGGCTTTTAATACATATCAAATAATAGTAACAATAACAATCCTTTTTGTTTACAGTTCTGAAAGTCTCAGTTTAACTTTTTATTGACATATTAAAATTATCAAAAGAGGAAAGATAGTCACGGACGAGGATTCAACAAAAATCAACTCAAAATAGAATTAATCGACAAGCTGCCTCGCAGTACTTAAAAAGGTTTAAACAATAAATACTGGAACCATTGCCAAGAGATTCATTTGGACTAGCCTACAGTTCAAAACCCGGTGTTGGAACATTATTAATTAGTTAGTTGCGGTACACACACGACACGAGATGAGGGACACATTTCTAAAAGAACATTAATTATAACTATTGGTTGTGTTGGCCTGGAACATCTACCAATTAACACTACTTTCATATTAGAAAAGTACAAGTTACTTATCTACATGTTGATAAACATTTTTCCGCCATCTGCCTGGACCGAACTTGTTCTCTCGTCGCCATCTCCTTAGTAGAAGCGTGACAACAAAAAAGCAAAAGAGAGATCAAGCACAAAAGAGGCCAAGATCACCCGAAGTTAGGTATTTATAATCTCGCGCACACCTGTCACGGGAATAGAAAGAGTTTTCACAATGTTTTTCCGACCATCCTACTGCTAATTGTTAGCAGAAATATCAAAACAAATATCGAACAATGCACGCAGGAGTGAGGCAGAAAACTTACTCATGGTCATGTTTCAAACACACATGCGCGATGCATGTGTTTAAACGCATCACTCAGCAAATTATCACAGGCCATCTGTGACATGTTCTACCCATGGCAAAGACCCTACTTGTGGAAATTAGCATGAAGAGCAGTGCTGACTGCACTCGCAAGGAAAAAGGCATATCATTTCTAAAGATTGCGGCCAGCTGCTGAACTAGAGAGTGTATTCTCCACCCGTGTCAATAGATCATGAAAAGACTTCGCTGAAATTAAAGTTACGCCCGTCAAGTTCAACTTAAGTTGTGCATCTGAATAAAAAAAACACGAATAAATTTTTAATGTCCAAAAAATAACCGTAACAATATTAACCAATTTTTATGCCTAGCTGAGATATTTTATATAAAAAAATTAATTATGTTTTAGTGTGACTGGTTTTGTGCCCTATTGTGGAATGGCACTGCAATATTTGAATAGTTTCTCTTACACATACGCATCATAAATCCAGTGACGGGCTATCAACAAAACAGCTTTGTTTTCTTGCAAATAATGCCTTCTTACCTGTCAATGATTTTCAATAAGTGTTTAGGAAAATCAAAAGAGAATGGAAGGTGAAAGTTGGCTTTCCCAGGTTAGACCTCGATTCTTATTTGCTGGCTAAGATTTGGGGTTGTAAATTATTATTTTCTGCCAACCACGCAGCATAAAATCTGTTAGCTAATGATTCACCACACTGTTATTAAACATATTAGTACTCAAAGGAAGTTATTTGCATGAAAATATATTAATGTATTACGTAGCTAATTATTTTTGTAATATATTTTTTTCTTTTAAATTTTAAAGGAGAAATTTGTTTTGTCCCTATAACACAGCATTGATGGCTACATGTTTGCGATTGTTCAACATTTGTAAAAGGTAAATTCATTGTAAACTGCAATAAACTTGTGAAATGTATGTGAAAAAAATTTAAGTCAAACATTTCAGAATTCCCGAGTTTGTAATAGTATTTCCTGGGGACATTCAAGATTTGCACAATTAATTTGGGGTTAGAATTTTTGCAACAAAGCACTTTAAAACTTATCAAACATGTCATTTTTGTACATATAAGTGTGGATACATGTTAAATACATAAACATGTGTATTTGTTGTATAGCAAACATGTTAAAAAACTTTTAACAACCTTTCTTAACATCTTTCAAAGAATTACGAAGGAACAGTGTTCAAAGACATTAAACCTACCCAACGGATAAACAGTTTCAAATAACAGGGGTGCCACCAAAATGGATTTACTACTGCAACAAACTTCATAAACCAAAAATAACCTATAGTTTCCTTATTTGATGAAAATATTTGTACAAATAAAAAAAAAATAACTGGAATCATAAACATGTGTTCCTTTGCGCAAGATTTCAATTCACTTAACAAATTATTAAAGTTTGTATGTATTTTCAATGTTGCTATACACGTAATCGTTGAAACTTATTACGAATTTGTAGGCCCTATCCAGTGTCACCCTTCTAGAAAAATCTAAGTTAAGTCTAAATTTAATTGCTGCATATTTACATAGTGAGGTTCATGATAGGATTGACATTTATATTAAATTAAATAAAAACTGAATTTAATTTTATAATTAACTTACAATACTATTTAAATATACAGCTAAGTACATCACATGTAACCATTGTTTACTCTGTTAAATTATTGAACACAAATGCAATAAATATTTCCTTGGTAAACAAACAAGTACTCAGTACTATATTACAAAAATTTAGTTAAATAATTGAGTGAGTAATATAAAAATAATATGTACAGTTTGATGCTCAGCTTTGAAGTAGATTCCAAAAAGTAATCACACTCTGGTGTTACTCCCTTTCACTTCCCCTCAGTCATCTAGATGGATTACCCTCAGGGCACGGTAGCAAAGATGCATTGCAACCTCCTCCTGTCAGACAAGATGTGTAGAGGGGGCAGTGTTTTATAGATTATCAATGTTTATGTATTACTAGCTTATAATGTGCTTTACCTTAATTCAAGTTCATATACCAAAAAGAATGGGTTAGTACTTTTGTTTATGTTTCTATTAATCTAGGACATTTGAGACTGTGGCAGCAGATAATATGTGAAAAAAGAAACATTATAGGGATAGCTCCTCCCTGTTTGTTAGAGACGCTTGGAAAGTTTATTCTATTTCTTTACCCTGTTTATTGTTTCTGTTTTTCTTCCTTTTGAAAGAGGTAGACTGAAATTTAAACTAATGGTTCTTCGGGGGGAAGAAGAAAATCTAGAATTACCATGTTAATATGGGTTTTATTTTGCCTCTGTCTGGAACGAAATAAATGCAGCGCCTCTAGGATCACAGACATCACAATGCTCATCCAGGGATACCGTGAGCACTTCCTTCATCGTCTGCTGATGGCCACACGTGCACACACTGGCTGCAGAGCCACAGTACCGGGCTACGCTACGCTCGACTCACCGACTATTCAGCCATACTCAGGACACATTTTGTCCCAACTGGCTTTAGAGTTGTAAAGTAGAAGTTTTTAAATCTGTCTCTATTCTTTCCACATTACCTTGTGCACAGTGATACTCAGGGTCATAGTCCTGAATTTTATAGTGCCGGAGCTATTCAATATTTATTCTTTAAAAAATAACTGTTTTCCTTTGCGTGACAGAATGTAAATTAATTAACTGTTCAAAAAAGTAATAAATTAGGTAAGATAATGACTGACAACAATAACAGACAATGCATTTTGATAACCAACATGATCTAAAAAGGTGCACAATTTAATGTAGCACAAAACTAAACTGAAACTATACTAGGAGTGTGAAACACTGATCACTTTGTAGACACTATAACGGAGATAATTTTCATTCTGTAATTCTTTTTTCTGGTACATTGTTTTCCCTTGATCAGTTGCCAAAGTTGAAATTATGTTTTTCCTTTGTGATACAAAAGTAATTAATGGAAATACAACCATGTTGGTTGAAATTCTTCTTCATTGACTACTGCAAGAATGCCTGAAATTTATCAATGAAAAATGCTTCTAATTTTTATCATTCTTAAAATATCACATAAAATGGTACGTAATTTACATGCAATAAGCAGCTCAATATTTTAAATATCAAGCCAATAATGTCTTTAAATTTGGCAAGCTAATACTTTTTCATTTCTATTATTTCAGTATAACAAGACCATTAATTTTTCTTATTTGTATATCACAAAAATTTAACAATTGCAACTTTGATAGATTATATTACAAAAACTAAACAAGAGAAAAAAGGTAAAACTGTAGGATAATTATGACGTTTAAGCCATAATGTGTCTTCTTTTTCACATAGATATAAAATCATGAGCAAAACTATGTCGAAAACCTTTATGACAAAACAATTAATAAAATGTATTCGCACATTGTTATAGTCCATACTGTATAAGAAGGCCATTTTCTGACAGGTCTGTGAAAGTAGCGCCACTGTTTACGTCTGACTACATGTGACTATGTATCCTTCCGCCATCAGCCGGTCCGTCAAGTCGGGGCTGTATTTTTTATCAACATGCTGTCAGCTAATCCACTTGCCATTGTACTGTATGCTAAACAAATTTTAAGATACTTTAAGACTGACATCTGTCTAAAAAAAATTAATTGGTTATAAAAGTAAAAATATAAAATGTTGCAAATAATTAAATATTTCCTATCTCTTTTTTTAATTTGTCCGAGATAGTGAATTCGGGTTAACATTTGCGAGACGGTCTGTTGTATCTATTATCACACTTTGGACGTTATAGCTAATATATTCGAGTTGGAAATATGTGACGTGGAATAACGTTAGAATTGCTTAAAAACGATTCAGCGTGTCTCACTTCCTACGGAAACAAGGAGATGGTATTCGAGAAAACATGGCGTATAATTTACGTAGACGAACGATTACCGGCCGAATATAAATGACTTCTACTCCAAATCGTTGTACATGAAATATATGTTACTTTAAAAATTATGCAGAGCTCGTGGAAAAATATAACTATTGGCATTTGTTTGTAAATTCGTTATATATCGCGCAAAAAAGAGGTTCATTTCTGGCTGGTAATACCTCGCATAATATCCGAGAGATCGCGCGCACAGCGCGTCACGGCGAACGTCGCCGCTGTTTTTGGTCAACAGATAGCGTATTTTTTTAAAGTTGATTGTTCTTAGATTACGGGCTGGAAATATATTNAAGATCGCGCGCACAGCGCGTCACGGCGAACTTCGCCGCTGTTTTTGGTCAACAGATAGCGTATTTTTTTAAAGTTGATTGTTCTTAGATTACGGGCTGGAAATATATTTCAAATTCGTGTCGTTTCGTCAAATTAATAGAAAAATAATTCAACAATATTATGCAATATTTCTATATGCTTTTCGAATTAATATCAAGGACGTGTTGAAAGCGAGGTTGGAGAGGGATGATACGACGTGAAAAAACTTTCTGAAGTTAGCACAACTTCAGAAAACTTTTCCGCGTCGTATCGTTCTATTGTACATTTCATTTTGAACACCTATACTTAACTACATTACGACGAAGTTTAGTTTTTAACACTAACAACCATTGTTTTGTGTCCTTGTAAAATAAAATGCATTAATAAAGGTAAGAACTCTTTCTTATTCGCGTATTTACTGCTTTTGTAATGTGCATCGGCAGTGCACTCAGAATAGCCAACGTAATTTTAACTTTTGTTCGTTCATGCATCAGCTGATACAGGATTTTGTAAATGGCACTTTGTTTGTTTCGTAAACATTAAGTTGCCACTCACTGACTGTCAGAAAGTGGCCTTCTTATACCGTATGGACCATACTCGATGATGTCACAAACTTCTAACAGCTCTTTACTCATACATACAGTAAATAACCACATAAAATACACGAAATTCTGAAGGTTCACCCCTTCTCTAACCATCTAAATCTGTATGTCTAAATGTAATAAAAAGGAAACTTTTCTCATTTTTTTGTTTTAAACACTAAAACCAGTGACAAAGCTGAGCTCCAGCTACTTGTAGCAGTTCCAGATTGATGTACCTTCACCACTTCACCACTGTTGACAATTTAATCGGCATTGGGATATTCATCGAAATGGAATACTACCCATCACTTTCTCGTAAGGCTTTATATAATGTTGTCCAATGTGACTTATCAGTAAAAAAGAAATTGAAATTCACATTAAAACTCAAAGTTTAAATTTGGTTGCAGATATAGCATTCAGTAAAGTCCGAAATAAAGATCTTCATTGCAACATAATAATTATACTGAAATTAATTATGGAAATATGGCAACAGAAACAGGGAAACTCAGCTCGTAGAAAAATTATGCTGTGCTCATAATGGAGAGTAAGGATGAAAACTTAGAAATTTGTTGACTCACCTCATGCTCTATTGCTTGTTAATTTAGTAAAATTAGTCTAATTCAGTGTTGGTAAGTTACATTTAAACATAACTTTAGTAAAGTAAGTTGTGTTAAGTAACTTCAAATATTTTTGTTACTTTCAAAGTAAATGTAACTGGGCATTAATTTAAAGGTAACTTAATTGAACTCTACTACTTAGCGAATGACTTTTATATGTGTAGGCCTCAGTTAGCTTAGAGCACTGTTGGTTATAAAAAAATAGCAAAACTTAAAATATTTGTTAAAGTAGGCTGTAAAAACCATTATTATAAGAATAAATCTAATAGGCATACCTTGAAGAAACATGGAAACAGTACAATTAGAAAACCACTGAATTGGCATAAACACAATTTTCTTAATTAAGATTCCTCCTCAAAAATTTGTACAGCCAGTGATGTAATAGTAAGGCACATGTTTTTTTTTCACTAGGGTAATTAGTTTTCAGTACTTTCATATTTAAGTTATAGCATTTTATCATAACTTATTTCCTATTATCAAAAATCTAACACCACAATACAGAAAACTCTAGCAGTACTGTATATACTAATGTTAAAATATTGTACTGAACAAATTGTATGTTTAACAATAAAGCCATTGAGTAGTAATAGTGTAAGTAATATAAGAAGTGTAGTAAATGTATTCAAGATAACTTACAGAAAATTTAACTCTCAGTTTTAATGATACACACAACAACATAGAAACATAAAATAAGAGGAGTTTATTCTCAGTGGCTGTACCAGTTAAAGTATTTCTATTGAACAATAAACGGAAATATTTAAAACTAGAAAAAATTTAAACAGCATGATTCATATAAGTTTTTTAAATACAATTCTTATACAACAGTTTACACAGTTACAAAAAAAATTATATTCCAAAACTGAAATTATTTTTCAGTTATTTATTAAGCCTCTCTCGCACTGTCAAATTTTTCTATCAAACTGCTTCCAATAAGTTTGATCAAATACTGTTGGACAGTTGTGACATCACCGAAATGTCACAAATGCTGCCATATTTGTCTGAAAATGTTGGATGACTCCAGTTTCCATCAAACATTTGAATATTAGACGAACATTTCTTTGAGGTTTGATGGGCTCAGTCAATCAGAATCGTGCATGACAAAAATAGCAGTTTCCGACATCAAGAAACTTCATGGTGATCAGTTGCTGGGAATGAAATAAGGTTATGAAGGTTATTAAGTTATACAGAAGCTGACAATAGTACATAGTGTAGCATGGACCTTTGTACATGTAATTAAAACATTATTAAATTAACTTGTAAAGTATGATAGATAAAATAGGCTACACTTTACGGTTGTCAAAAATATTTTATGTAGGTAACTTGTAATATATTGGTGATACACCCCACTGCTGTGCCTAGTTCATACTTTGTCATCATGTCTTGTCGGACGGGGCAGAAGCATTGCAAACACAGAGAAGTTTGCATGCCTGCATGTGTTAGGCCAGTCATCATGACGTGCGCGGCGTGAGAGCTGAACCCGTTAGTGAGGATCAAGACCACGGCCTACCACTCATGGCATATCCTCCCTGTACTTGTGTGGAGGGGTGTACCGCCAGCTGTGTGGGAGGAGGGCTGCGAAGATGACTTACACTGCACTACACCGACACACTCTGATGCGCTTTATGCTACACTGCATGACCGTGTCATGCGTTGGTGCAGTCGAGGCGGGCGTGCAGTGTGGCAAACAGTCTTTGAGGTGCAGGACGCCATCCTGCGTCAAGTGTATTGCTTATAATGTGTGTGTGTGATGTGACTGAAGTATGCTGTGTTATTGTTAATACTGTACTGCTGGTTAGTAGGGTTATTGGTATTTTTATTTTGATGGTTTGATTTGACTGTGTCCATTGCCGACCATGAGACTAAATAAAAATCTCGCAAACCCACACAGAGCTTGGCAAGACAAAAAACCAAACAACAGTTTTCAACACCACAGACATATAATTAGGAAAAGCTGTTTCCTTGTCTTAGGAAAATAAAGATGTGTATATTTAAAACGACAAAAAGATAGATGAACAATTTACAAAACAGGACAGACAACAAAGCAAACTAAAAGAAAAGACAATACAATGATGCCAATGAAAATATCACACTCGTATATCTGTCTGGTGATTGTCATGTAGTATAGACTATGTGTGTGTCGGTGAGTCCTGTATTGTTAAGGCATGCTTGACTTAAAGTGGTTGGTATGGGTGGTCAGTGTATTTGGCTGGTGTCAGTTGGTATGGTGAATGGTATGGGAAGAAGTTGATTATATTGCAGTTTTTAAAATGGCTTTGTATGATATAGACTATATGTTTGGTTGGTATGGCTGGTGTATTTATTGAGTATTAACTAATGGTATAGTAACTAGTATATTTGACTGGTGTCAGTCGGTATAGCAGAAGGTATGGGCAGTAGGTATGATAGTGTTATAGGTTGGTCTGACCTGTATGGTTGCTTGGTACACTTGAGTTATGGTGGCATATTGAGGGTGAGTTGGGTGGTATGGTTTATTAGTAATGACCTAAGTTTTTCTTGTGTTATATGAGATGGTATGGCTGGTTGTATGTTGGGTGGTCTGGTATCAGTCGGTTATGTTAGGTTGAAAGATGGTAGGAATGATTGTGACATGGGTTGGCCTTGAATATATGGTTGCTTGGTTTAATGTTATGGTGTCTGACTTTCTCTTGGGCTATATTGGGTTTTAATTAAAATTCTGCTTGCCTTGGCCATTCCTTTGTAAGTGTAAGGTGAATGTTACCTGAAGTCCTGATTGGCTGTAGGATGAATGACCTGTGCTTCTGAGGTTGGGGCATTTTGACGGCATGTTGTCTTGGGAGCGGGTAGAAGGAAGGTTAGTCTTACGGTTTCTGGTTTTGAGAAGTGGTTGCAGAATTATAAAGGGCCCCAGAGCAAGAGACTCATCTAGGGTGCGGGCCATTCGCCCATGTGGCTTCCCTTGAGATAACCCTGCGACGAGGTGACGTCATCGTAATGATGAAATGTTTCCATTACGCCTACCTGAACTATTGTGTTGGCCCTCTCACACTCCACTTAACGTTGAGTGAGATTGTTGGATGGCCATCTCACATGCCAAAAACACAATATGTTGATGTGTTGCATGAAGGTTGCGGTGACACAATGGGTAGAGCACTCATAACTTGCATAGCCGTGAAGTGGCCGACAGTGAAATAAAAACACCTCAGTTTAAATGCACTGAATTTATTTCCTGTGATACCCTTCTTAGAGGCAGTTAGAAGAGTGTAATGTCTGAAGCACGTTGCCTTCCTACACTGTAATGAGGCACGTGGCCGTGATAATGAATAACTGTAATATCGCGTCCTCTGTGTGATTTCAGCTGGCGGGGTAGGAAGCAGCACAGTCTCCGAATTAAAGCAAAAAATAAGTGAAGATAACTTTTAGAAAAGAGTTAATTATCTATGTTGATCTGTGCAAAAGTTAAAGTCCCAGAGATACGAGGCGCATGGCCGCTCCTAACAAGCTCTAGAAGCAAACTGAACTAACATGGTGGTGTCCACCAAGATCACTCCTCAAATGCGCACCAGTGAGTTCTGATAATAAATAAACACTTTGAAAACAAAAACACATAAGCAAAAATACACTTACTCTTATTAAGAAGATGGCTTTTGCAGTAATTTGCGTAAGCAAATTATATGTAAAAAATAAATGTGTTGGTATCATATTTATTGAGCAATGCAATTTGGCTCATGGCTGGCACTTCCTTTCCCAGTCCTTTGCTTGTCTAAACATGTTACTGATACACTTGGCATTATTTTTAATCAATTTTATAATATTATTGCACCCTTAATTTAATGAACTAAAGGATGGCAGTAGATGGCTCGCGGTGGATGTTTCCATTCTCATGCTGAATGTGGCTAAAAACAAAGTTATNCCCAGGAGGGGTGTGTTTAGCCATGCTGAATGTGGCTAAAAACAAAGTTATTTTTAACGGTGTTGTAAATTAACATATTTAGACACTGGATTTACACTCCCTACATTTTTATGGGTTGGTGACACACTCACACTGCATTCACAACACACACGGGGACGTAAACATGAAATGAAGCGGGTCACACGAGGGGTTGCTGGAACACTGTAACCATTGTCACCCACTCGCCACTCTAATTTCCCGGCAGNCTCCCTACATTTTTATGGGTTGGTGACACACTCACACTGCATTCACAACACACACGGGGACGTAAACATGAAATGAAGCGGGTCACACGAGGGGTTGCTGGAACACTGTAACCATTGTCACCCACTCGCCACTCTAATTTCCCGGCAGTATTCTTACTGGGGACTTCTCTTGGTAGTGCTGGTTGACCTGAATTATCATGCTCTCAAAAGATGTCCCTTGATGGCATGAAAGTGGGATAGCCATCTGACTTCGGGGTGCTTGGAGAGTGGTGAATATGACATGCACTCTAGCACACGTCGCCGATGCTGGTGTCATTTAGGTGTGGCCTCTGTGTTGGAGTCAACTAGTCCCCAGTAGAGGGAACGTTGTAACTGCGCTGATGTAGTGGGATGAACGGGTTAAGGGAGGAGGGACGTGGCACATGTCAATGTAATATTTTCAGAGTGGATGAAATAATAATAGGAGTCATGTGGGAAATAGTTGAATGATTTCTATCTGTGCTATAATAGGTTATGTTAGGATAGGTTTGATTTATTTGGGCTTTGGTAGGTTAGGTTAGTTTGAGAGATCGTAGGAATGTTGTGTGTTAAGGGCCAACATGTAATGTATAATTGCTTGCTTAGGTGTTGATGGTGTGCTAATAATGCAAAGAATGGTGTGGTTGATGCAAAGAATGGTGNATGTATAATTGCTTGCTTAGGTGTTGATGGTGTGCTAATAATGCAAAGAATGGTGTGGTTGATGCAAAGAATGGTGTGGTTGATGCAAAGAATGGTCTGGTTAATGCAAAGAATGGTGTAATTTGTTTGCATGACTGNATGCAAAGAATGGTGTGGTTGATGCAAAGAATGGTCTGGTTAATGCAAAGAATGGTGTAATTTGTTTGCATGACTGAGTTTTTCTTAGGTTACAGTGGATGCTATGGCTGGTCGTTATGTTGTGAGGCATGCTTGTATAGGTTTGCTTAGTGTAAATATTTTTTATTTGGACTTTGGGGGGTTAGCTATGATTTTTCTAGAATGTGGTAGGTTTTGATTTTTTCTGAGCCCTGTTTGGGTAGGTTATGTTAGGTCGGTTTTGATTTTTTTTCTAAACAATGTTAAGTTGATTTTAATAGAGTATGCTAAAATGACTAAAGGAGCAGTCTATGTTAATAAATTTGAAATCTTTTTTACAAGTGTTTGAGTACAATATGAGTACTATGCACAAGATGAAAAAGACTTGNTGTTAATAAATTTGAAATCTTTTTTACAAGTGTTTGAGTACAATATGAGTACTATGCACAAGATGAAAAAGACTTACATGAATGAATAACATTTATAGGTAATGTATGTCGTGAGATATTTATAAGTAATATATAAAGATGGTAGCCTAAAATAAGCCTGCCTGGTGGCTAAGAAAAATTAATCATTAGATGGTGGCCTACNTGTTAATAAATTTGAAATCTTTTTTACAAGTGTTTGAGTACAATATGAGTACTATGCACAAGATGAAAAAGACTTGCATGAATGAATAACATTTATAGGTAATGTATGTCGTAATATATAAAGATGGTAGCCTAAAATAAGCCTGCCTGGTGGCTAAGAAAAATTAATCATTAGATGGTGGCCTACNGTAATATATAAAGATGGTAGCCTAAAATAAGCCTGCCTGGTGGCTAAGAAAAATTAATCATTAGATGGTGGCCTACATCACATGAAGAAACCAAGGAGGTCGTCAGTAAATAAAACAAGATAGCTGTGTCGACAGCTTGCCTTTTGACTAAAGGCCCTTACACAATTGAAAAATTTAACATTTGACTCTACTATTTGACTTTGCGTTTGCTTTCCGACATGTTATTTATTATGGAACTTGACACAGTGGAACTGTCAAAGGTAAAGTCTAGCACTGTTGACTTTGCAATTTAGAACATTTGAAATTTTAAGCCAAAGTCAAACAGCCATTTTGCCGAGACTCTAACAGAGGTTATGTGGAGTGAGTGTTATTTTATTGTTATAATGATTTCCATTTAGGTATATTAAAACAGTCTTGTCTAAATTAAATGAATTGTAAACATATATAAAGTAAAAAGGAAATATATTAATTAATATTTTTGAAGAAAGTAAACTTTTAATATAAATTTTATGCCTATTTTTAGAAAAGGTACTTAAAATGCATTCTTGGATAGTATGATGGTGATTTATGTAACAAGACACACATTTTTACGAAGCTGGCAGAACCAATTTTCAATTGTATTGTATATTGGTGGTTTTTCCAAAGGAAAAGAAATTTAAAGACAAATGCTAAAGTTGTCTATTGTGTAAGGATCTTAAATCAGGAAGTAATGAGAGAGAATCCAAGATGGCTGCCAANACAAATGCTAAAGTTGTCTATTGTGTAAGGATCTTAAATCAGGAAGTAATGAGAGAGAATCCAAGATGGCTGCCAACAGCAAGTTATAAATGAAGTCGTCGGCAGACAAAACCAGATGGTGGTTCGATGGAGTCGAGTTATCAGCAGGTGACTAAATCAAAAAGGAATTAAAGAAGGTATCCAAGATGGTGGTCAAATGTAAGTAATAAGCAGATGACAGAATAGGAAACAAGATACTGGACTAATTACTAAATCATGAAGGATTGCTTGTAAATGAATGTTAAAAAGTATGTTCGTAAATTTTCTACAATATATATATATTTTTTTTTCAATTGACTTTGATGTTTGATTTTATAGAAACCTGTCACAAATTTTCCTTAAATGTCATTAGATGCANACAAATGCTAAAGTTGTCTATTGTGTAAGGATCTTAAATCAGGAAGTAATGAGAGAGAATCCAAGATGGCTGCCAGCAGCAAGTTATAAATGAAGTCGTCGGCAGACAAAACCAGATGGTGGTTCGATGGAGTTGAGTTATCAGCAGGTGACTAAATCAAAAAGGAATGAAAGAAGGTATCCAAGATGGTGGTCAAATGTAAGTAATAAGCAGATGACAGAATAGGAAACAAGATACTGGACTAATTACTAAATCATGAAGGATTGCTTGTAAATGAATGTTAAAAGTATGTTCGTAAATTTTCTACAATATATATATTTTTTTTTTTCAATTGACTTTGATGTTTGATTTTATAGAAACCTGTCACAAATTTTCCTTAAATGTCATTAGATGCAACAGTCCTTGTACATGCTGGAATACAAACACATGCTATGAATGCAACAGAGTTCCTGCACGAACGTAAAAATATAATAAGTGAATAAATAGTCTGGTGATGACTAGAGTGGAAGTAGTGAGGTGGTTCTGGTTGTGCTAAGTGTGTTTAGGTTAGGCCAAGTTAGGTCAGGTTAGTTATGTTGAGTTTGGTTAGTTTGTCAGGTTTGTTTATTNCTTCATTTAAAGTGTGTTTAGGTTAGGCCAAGTTAGCTCAGGTTAGTTATGTTGAGTTTGGTTAGTTTGTCAGGTTTGTTTATTAGGTTTTGTTTAGTTAGGTGGGGTTAGGTTATGTTGAGTTGGGTTGGGTTTTGCCAGGTTGGGATCATATCAGTTCCATTTAGGTTATTTTAATTCAGGTTAGGTTATGTTGAGTTAGGTGAGGGTAAATAAGGTTATGTTGAGGCAGGTGAGGTTCGATTATGTTAAGTTATGTTGAGTTGGGATAGGTTAGGCCAGGTTAGGTTATGTTAGTTTAACATTTCACTTTTTTCTAACTCTTATACAAGGTATAATTTTATTTATAAGTCGATGTGAGTGGTAAAATATTCAAATTCCCTGCACATATCAAATATATTTTATAAGTCCTACATGTGTGAAAATTTTCTAAGTCCTACGTGCATGAGATAATTTAAGTCCCTACAGAAGGGAACATTTTTACAAATCTTGCACGAAGTAGGAATTTTTTTAAAGTCCTATGCAAGATTGAACATATTCTAAGTCCCGACAGATGGGAAAATTTCACAAGTCCAACAAAGATGGCTACCAGCAGTAGACGAAATTTAAGATGATGGTTTATGGGGCACTGATTAATCATTGGGTGACCAAAATGAAAAGGAATGACAGAACATGATGTAAAGATGACTGTCATGGAATGAGAGCATGATGTCAAGATGGTGGACATAAAGGTGGAATGAAAGAGCATGAGGAAATGGAATCCAAGATGTTGGATGCCAAGGTGGAATGATAGAGCATTATAAAATATAATCCAAGATAGCAGATGTCTATGTGAAATGATAGAGCATGGAGTAGAATGTAGGCAACTATAAAATAAAATCAAAGATGGCTGACATCAAGGTGGAATAGAGCATGATATAATAAAATGCAAGATGACAGATGTCGAGGTGGAATGATAGAGAATGACGAAATAAAATCCTTGATGGTGGAGGTTAAGGAGGAATGATTGAGCATGTAGTGTAACAAATGTGACTAAGTAAAATTAAATCCAAGATAGCGGCTGGAAATTAGCTTGCAATTGAAAAAAATATGGTAGGTGGGAAAAAAATTGTGCCTATAAACAAGATTACAACTGGAAACAATATGGCGGCAAGGAAACACTTCCTCCCCATTCTTAATCCTGCACCAGTATGCCCAATTTCCTTCTACTTTCATGCACTGCATTGGCCAAGAAGCCAGAGTTTCAACACACAATTTTTGCTCCTACATATGTGATGAGAGGAAGCTTTGTAAACAGTCAGTACAGGTAAAATTATTATTTGTAAGTTTCTACAGGTGGACATTCTTGGCATTATTTATAAAGAATTTTTGCCAAAACTACATATAACAGTTGATCAATTTGGACAACAATTCATGTGACTGATTAATAGATGTACATCTGTATAAGCCACAGCAAGACACATGTGTCTAACTCANACAATTCATGTGACTGATTAATAGATGTACATCTGTATAAGCCACAGCAAGACACATGTGTCTAACTCAGTTGGTTAAGAATTTAGTAGACTTGAAATGGCAGAAGGGCCTTGGGTATCCATATAATAATTAGTGTATTATGTAAAATGATAACTCATTTCATATAGTATAAAATTTGTGAGCTATAAAAAATTAATNACAGGTGGACATTCTTGGCATTATTTATAAAGAATTTTTGCCAAAACTACATATAACAGTTGATCAATTTGGACAGCAAGACACATGTGTCTAACTCAGTTGGTTAAGAATTTAGTAGACTTGAAATGGCAGAAGGGCCTTGGGTATCCGTNAATTTAGTAGACTTGAAATGGCAGAAGGGCCTTGGGTATCCGTATAATAATTAGTGTATTATGTAAAATGATAACTCATTTCATATAGTATAAAATTTGTGAGCTATAAAAAATTAATGCATAACTTCACAAAAATTGTGAGCATATCATTCGGGCAAGTTACAATAGTTTTATACAGTTTTCTATCATGACCAACTAATATAATGTTGTGCAAAGGTTTTCATGGTTAGAAATACTTAACACAAATTTGATTTTGATTTGGAAATATTTATTTTACTGCAACGTAGCAACAGTCTTTGCAAATTTGGCTAGGGAGACTCAAATTTGACTTACAAAATTTTATGGAATATGTTGTGGCCTCTCTAACCTGAAACCAGTACTGAACAACAAGAGACTGTATACCATATTAATTTACTGTACATAGTAACATTGTTTGGTAAAGGCATTTAAGATTGGCAAGGTATTATTGCTAAAAAAGAAACTACACTTCAAATCCAAACATGAGTTAAAAAAAATTAATAAATACATGATTTGAGAAATACATGCACATGTGGTTTATAAAATGAGATCCAAATTTCTGTTTGGCACAGGTTGACTTTAACGCGTCGCANTTAATTTACTGTACATAGTAACATTGTTTGGTAAAGGCATTTAAGATTGGCAAGGTATTATTGCTAAAAAAGAAAATACACTTCAAATCCAAACATGAGTTAAAAAAAATTAATAAATACATGATTTAAGAAATACATGCACATGTGGTTTATAAAATGAGATCCAAATTTCTGTTTGGCACAGGTTGACTTTAACGCGTCGCANAGAAATACATGCACATGTGGTTTATAAAATGAGATCCAAATTTCTGTTTGGCACAGGTTGACTTTAACGCGTCGCACCAATAACTTTAGCCTAATGTTTCAACTACGAGTCTTATCCAGACAGGTGCCACATTAAATTAAAACTCTTAAGTTCTGAAGTATTGCCCATTTTGGCCATACGTGCAAATGAAATATAAGATTAATAGAATATAAATAATTTTAAAAAGAGCTTTGATAGATTTTAGACTAAACATTGAGATTGCTCTCTCACACTTCCATTTAGAGGTTGGTTTTTTCAGTACAAATATACCGGATGGTCAACTTAACTTTTTCACCTCCGATAACATNTTAAAAAGAGCTTTGATAGATTTTAGACTAAACATTGAGATTGCTCTCTCACACTTCCATTTAGAGGTTGGTTTTTTCAGTACAAATATACCGGATGGTCAACTTAACTTTTTCACCTCCGATAACATCTCAACTGATATTACTGTACATACAAAATAGGAGGCGTAAATATCATATTACATCTCAAGGGACATCATAATGTAATCACTTGTTTATTTACGTATGTAATTTGCAAGATATGAAGTGTAAATCCATAACAACAAATGGAAACCCATCTGTGCTTTCACTGAAATGGGTAAGTTATCTGGTAGATATGCCTACAAATAACTGTACCCAATCGGAGAAAAGACACGTGTAAAGGGAGTATACTCTGATGTACGCCTCCGTGAGGTATTCAATGTCTGCATATGTTTACATCCACATTGATAGTCAAATCAACCTGTGCAGGACATCAGAGTGATAAAGTATTTTATATATTGTACTGCAAACATTCTATATAGGCTAATTGCTCATAATCTATGAGGGAACAAACAAGGTGTTTCTGGAGGCAGAATAAGGTATGATAAATTGCACTAGTATAGTTGCCATGTAATACAGTATGTACATGATAAAACATACAAACATTCTCAGTTATTCATAGGCATGTTTGGGTTTCACAAATGAAGAAATGGTCTAAATGATTTGAATTTTGGGAGAATCTCATCAAAATGCTACAGCAGCACAACAGATTTATGGCAAACCTTTTCCCACTCGACATCATTCATTCATCCCATCCAACCTTCACTAATCTTGTCATAAAACATGTGAGTCTGGCAGCCTTTCTCCATGACAGCAGATTCAAAGCAAGAGAGTCACAAACAAAGCAGCAGAAGTTGCAGTACTTGCAGCTATTGCAGTAAATCCTCATGCCATTTTTCACAAAATGGAATGACAGATGGAAATTAGCAAAACATGTGTGCTACACATTCTGCATAGGCGTCAGTACAACCCCCACCATGTGCCCTTGCATCAAGAGCTATACGACAATGACATTTAACATCGAATGGGTCCTACAACAAGGTAAAGAGCTTATGANTGCCCTTGCATCAAGAGCTATACGACAATGACATTTAACATCGAATGGGTCCTACAACAAGGTAAAGAGCTTATGAGGAGGGTACTTTTCACTGTTGAAGCAACATTTACAAACCATGGAAAAGTTAATCTGTACAACATGCATTACTGGTCACCAGAAAACTCACACTGGCTTCGTCAGGTAAAACATCAACACCAGTGGAACATTAATATATGGTATGGTATCATCGGACAACAAATCGTTGGCCCCTATTTCTTTGAAGGGCCACTGAATTGGCAAAAGTACAAGCATTTCCTGGGATGTANGGACAACAAATCGTTGGCCCCTATTTCTTTGAAGGGCCACTGAATTGGCAAAAGTACAAGCATTTCCTGGGATGTACCTAGCCTGCATTGTTGGAAGAAGTGGCGCTGAATGCGGGTCAAGTGATGTGGTATCAGCTTGATGGGTGTCCAGCTCATAATGCCTTAATTGCAAGAAATTAACTATAGCATCTACTTCCAAATTGATGGATGGGGAAAGGTATTTCTCTTCAGCGTTATCCAGTGCGCTTTACCTGATCTAACACCATTAACTTTCTTTCTCTGGGGACATATCAAAGGTTTACTNACTTTCTTTCTCTGGGGACATATCAAAGGTTTACTGTCCCGGCAAGACATAAAAAAAACCGTATTGTAGCTGCCTGCGCTTCCATATATTCTATTCATGGTAAAATGAGAATTTTTGAAAGCTCTCACATTTGGAATAATAGTTAGTAAATATACACAGTTGAATCACATTATGACCACCTGGTAGTATCCAGAGTAACCATCCTTTGCAGTATGGACAGCAGCTAGACGAGTTCGCAGTGACTCAGTCAGGTGCTGATAGGTCTCCATGGGTATCTGGAGCCATGCTGTCTGCAGTGAGTCCCGTAACTGTTGAAGGGTGCGTGGTGGAGGAGAAAGATGGCGAACACAACGATCGAGGTGGTCCCACAGATGTTCAATTGGATCAAGATAAGGGCTGTTTGGGGGCCAGGGAAGAACTTTGAAATCTTGATCGTGCTCTTCCAGCCATGTGGCAAGGCGCATTATCATGCTGGAAGATCCCATCCTCCTGAGGAAAGACAGTCATCATGTACAGGTGGACATTATCGCCAATGATGGATTCATAACCCAATCGATCANATCCTCCTGAGGAAAGACAGTCATCATGTACAGGTGGACATTATCGCCAATGATGGATTCATAACCCAATCGATCAAGAGTACCTTACACATGAATGATGGGACCTAGAGAATACCACACGAACATTTCCCAGACTATAACGCTGTCCCCACCACCTTATGTTCGTGTAGCAATGGATTCAGGGTGTCGGTTCTCTGATGTTTCTCACCGGACACGCTGACATCCATCCATTGTACGCAGCAGAAACCGTGACTCATCGGAGAAGGCTATTGGTTGCCAATCAGCAGCAGTCCAGTCGCCATACTGTCGAGCAAATTCCAGTCGTTTTCGTCGATGCACCTATGTTAGCATGGGTGCAGTCACCCCCCATCTACTCTGGAGTCCCATTAGCAGAAGGGTTCACTGAACTGTTGCGGTAGACACAGGTCTGGATACCTCCTGGCTCATTTGGATGGTGAGCTGTTCCACTGTAGCCTGTCAGTTGGCCTTCACGCACCGTCGTCACAGTTTACCTCAGACATCAATAGCGTGTGAAGCTCCACAGTTTCCATGACGGTTATTCCCAATTGTGCCATTCATCCACTCACGATACACCTTTACCACAGAGGTACGTGAACAATTCACAAATGTCGTTGTTTCCAAAATGCTGCCCCCCTTGGCCCGAAAGCTGATGATCATCGCTTTTTGCAACTCGGTTAAATCGCTTCCTTTACCCATGACAGCAGGAAGCACACTGTATACAGCCAGTCTGTCGGTCGCATTACATACCCGCTTCATCAGCCCACGTCATGGGCCATACGTCATGGGCTGCGTGCTGCAGATGGCACTTCTAGCAGGTGGTCATAATAATGTTATTTGAGTGTGTATTTTATTGTAGCAGTTGACGTTAACTTCTGAGTGTGTTGGAATCTACACACTGTGTTTATTACGTACGTGACAATATGTATTTAAAAAGGTGGTTAAAGGATGAAAAATGGGTGAAATAAAAAGTAACTAAGGCCTCAAAAGTCCTCACTTTACCATGAACAGCCTATACCTCAAGGCACACTGGCAGATATACCTCAGTCAGTGATGACATGAGCAGTGGAGTGTCTCAATGCAAATGGTCATCATTTTGAGCATAATCATTAAGGCACACACTGTGGTAAATGTCATTACACACTTGCAATCAATTTAGTTTTGCCAGAAAGCAAACATCATTTACTTTATAATTAATGTGTACAGTGGAGATGTGTGATTTCACACCGCCAGGGATTTCGTGGTTTCTAGGAGAAACGTTATTTCCTTTTATTGAACAATTTTAACGACTGACCGTTAAGTGTAAACGAACTTGAAGCTGTTAATATATTTTTTTCATTGAATGCATTTGGACCTGTATAACCTTTAGTAATGTTCCAAATAGTCTAATGTAAAATNTTAATATATTTTTTTCATTGAATGCATTTGGACCTGTATAACCTTTAGTAATGTTCCAAATAGTCTAATGTAAAATCAAGCAATGTTTCTTTTGTTTTACAAAGTTTAAATTGTAGTTGTGCAAGATAATTCATTTTTTTTCATTGTTCTTTTAAGTCACATTAAAATTTGTTACTTTCATGAAGTAATTTTTCTTGTATTTTAGTTTCAGTACCCACACTAGACATACACGTTTTAGGTTTTAATTGTATCATCATGTATTTTTATTCTTTTAAGTAAGTTTTCATACCCACATATTTCAGTGTTATGTTTTTTTTCTTCTGAAAGTGTTGATGATCTAGTTAATAAAAATTACCCTGAAGTGGAGCCAGCAGTGTGCACTCATCAATGAATGGATGTCTGCATCACGGAGAGCTCCTGTGGTGTTCAAATGAATACATGTAAAGAATGAAATATGGCTTCTTGTAAAAGAAGAGAAGTGTTTCATCCAGTTAAACATGAATATACAAGCCATGCCGTACAGTCATATATCAAAGGGAGTTATTCAATACCTTTTTTTTAATACTGCACTCATGGCATATATAATGTGCAGATTAAAAATCCTTGATTCATATATACAGCAAAGGTTTCAAAAACCATTAAACAAATCAAATCTAATTAGATTTATAAGTTATATAGTTACAGAAAGGTTTTAACCCACCTTACTCAAAATAATTTGTGTACTTACAGGTTACAGAGATT
Source organism: Clitarchus hookeri (assembly GCA_002778355.1). Classification (NCBI taxonomy): domain Eukaryota; kingdom Metazoa; phylum Arthropoda; class Insecta; order Phasmatodea; family Phasmatidae; genus Clitarchus; species Clitarchus hookeri. The sequence continues at coordinate 3,097,181 of NQII01000007.1, forward strand.
TTTTTTTTAAGTCTGCAATGTTTACTTAAGTTATTTTAATATCAACAGAAAAGAGAGGNTTACAGGTTACAGAGATTTTTTTTTTAAGTCTGCAATGTTTACTTAAGTTATTTTAATATCAACAGAAAAGAGAGGCTCGTATCATTTAATTTTTTTCTCTAACTGTCACTACAAATTTGATAATATTCCTTTCACAACAACATAGCTAATATGGCCCAAATTGCAGGCTGTGAGGTACTTTCTGTAGTGGCATTTCAGACAGAAGTATGGTTTTTTACCGTTCAGAAAGTCTTATTATTGCTCGTATAAGTTTATTGTTTTCCTTTATAACTTTGACAATGAACAGCACTGGGAGTTAAAAATATAACATAAACAGTACTTCAATGTAGTCTACACAACATGTGCAATGTTTCCACATATAAAATATTACTGTATTATCATGTGTACTAAGAATGTTGACATACGTATACAAAAACATAATGTAATATGACTTCTCCTTCAATGTACAGGATGAATATAAAAGAATACCCCAACTTTGAAGGTCTATAATATCAAAACCAAACAACCTACAACCTTGATTGACCAATTAAATGAACTGTGGTACTGCAAAGTTTGTTTAACATACATTCATAAACGTTCAATATGACCACCATGAGCAGCCCGAACGACATCTGCGCGATCATAAAACTCATTCTACACTCTTGTCAGCATGTCCGGTGTTACGGTTTGGATGGCGTCCGTAGTTCTCATTTTGAGGTCGTCAATGTTACCNACACTCTTGTCAGCATGTCCGGTGTTACGGTTTGGATGGCGTCCGTAGTTCTCATTTTGAGGTCGTCAATGTTACCTGGCAATGGTGGACGAAACACGTGATCCTTTATGTACCCTCACAGAAAAAAATCACACAGGGTAAGAGCCGGGCTTCTTGGGGGCCACTGATGAAGAGCCTTGTCACCAACTGCTCCTCGACCAATCCAGCTTTGCGGCAGCGTCTCTTTCAAGCATCCGCAAACAGCTAGGTGCCAATAGGGTGGTGCACCATCCTGCTGGAAAATGAAGTCTCTTGCCGCCTCTTCTAACTGAGGAAACAACTACTCTGTAAACATGTCCAAATATGGGATTACAGTAACAGTGGGCTCGTGAAAAAAGAAAGCGCCGAAAACAGTGTCTTTGGATACAGCGCAAAACACATTTCCTTTGGGGGAAGAGTGCTCGTGTTCGGTGATTTCATATGGAGGCTCCTGACCCCATATCTGCACATTGTGCCGGTTCACCTTACCATTTTTATGGAATGTCGCTTAATCGCTAAAAGCCAGCTTAGATATGAAGGTATCGTCTACCTCANGTTCACCTTACCATTTTTATGGAATGTCGCTTAATCGCTAAAAGCCAGCTTAGATATGAAGGTATCGTCTACCTCATTCTGGGCAAGGAAACATCAGACCGTCCCCTTCGTATGCGATCTCGCAACCCCCTCACCACCTCAAACCAAGAGTTATGGATACCATCCAAACCGTAACACCGGACATGCTGACAAGAGCATGGAACTAGTTTGATTATCATGTAGATGTCGTTTGGGTCGATCATGGTGGTCATATTGAACATTTTTTAATGTATGGTAAACAAACTTCACGGTTTCACGGTTCATTTGATTGGTCAGTCAAGGTTGTAGGTTGTTTGGTTTTGATATTATAGACTTTCAAATTTAGGGTATTCTTTTATACTTGCCCTTTACTACAACACGTGTCATATTTTATTAAATAATGATGGTTATAATATCACCGGAGGTTCAAAAGTTAAGTGGACCACCCTACATTTAACTACTAAGCATCAACTTTGTCATTAATATTCCCATAACACAATGTTTGTAATATGTTAGCACTAAGAACATTAAACCACATTAAAAAGTGAAAACAAACTTGTACCCAGAAGTGATAAACAACCCCTAAGAATTTACAGCTTACTACAAGAAATGGTTGATATCTGACTTTTGTAGGACATTTAACTATAAAGAGAACTTAATTCCTTTTCACTGGCAATCAAAATTCCCCAAACAGAGTCGCAGATGAGCTTAAATACAGTGCACTTATTTGTTACCCTCCCCATTCATCTAGGCACACAGCATTATAATAAAAACAACAACTTAAAACAAGTACCCCAAATGAGGTAGTTTCTTGAAATTCAGCCTAAAATCCGTCCAAGGCTAAATGTCCATTTGGAAGGTACTGCCTCATAATGGGTGTAAGTGAAAGCTGTAATCGTACAGACATTTAAATAAGTACAGATACACACCAATAATCCATAACTATTGGTTTCTACTAATTTTTATACAGTAATGTTTATAATTGATGTATTAAATTTATATAATAATTTTTTGATGACTACTGTAATACCAATTTAAAGGTTGCTTGAATATTAAAGGGTGTACTTTTTAATGACTAAAGCAGGGGTTAGCATTGAAGTTAAATCAAAGTTTGTCTTTTGAAAACATTGAGGTAATAGGATGACTGTAATTGTGGCTCATGTTTCCATAGGAGCATAATTGTATAAATACATTTTTTTTAGGATGAAGAGACTGCAGAACAAATTCATAACAATATTCCAGTAGAGGAGCAGACTGATGACTTGGAAACTATGGAAGGTAATTTCACTTTGTTTGCAACTCACATTTTATATAGAAGGCACAATTACTGCTGATGTATGCCTTTGTGTCTTTTTTAAATTACTATAACTTTTGGAGTCCCTCCGTAAATAAATGTGGTTCACAGTGAATAGAGCACATTTGAAAGCCCTGCTAAATTTCTACGTTCAGCCTATTGGTTGCATATCTTTGTGTACTGGTACCTATCAAAATAAACACTGCCATGTGACTTTCAGCTGATGTTTATGTCAGCTGGCTCATATGCCCACTGCATACTCAATAAACAAACAACAAAAAGTAATAAATATTGTAATTAGCTCTATAAACATGTACTTATTAACTTCTGCAAATAATATAGGTTTTTGAAAATTAATTGATGTTCACAATTCTTTTACTATTTTGACATAAATGAAGGNTTTGAAAATTAATTGATGTTCACAATTCTTTTACTATTTTGACATAAATGAATGCCTTTAATTATGGTCAACACTTCCAAGGACCTAATAAAATAAGTTTGATTTAGGTCATCAAAAGAATAGCGAAAGATTTAAACATTCTTTTTTACATTATAAAAACATTAAATACCAAGTCATTTCGAACACTCACCTTTAAAAAGTGTTAGAGCTGAAACTTTTGTCCGTCAAAGAAATGTACACTTTTAGATAATATTGTATATTTACTCATTTATACATAAGACAATGTGCCTTAAACAATCGTAAAATGATCTAGGTATTATGTTCAACAACATTTACAAGTAGAATTATATTGCATAAATAACTCGTAAATAAATATATATTTATACAAGTCTACGTACAAGCAAATGGCGGACATTGCTGTTACATTATGAGTAGCCTACATAATGAAAACAATTGTCATGAAACTCAATGGCTGAACAGAATTGATAAAAAAATTTTACAGCATACTTCTGTAGTAATATTTGTCACTCAATGCAAGTTTCGTGATAATTCGTCCAGCCACACATTTTGTAAAGCACATAACACTAATGTTTACTAAGACCAACAGCTTTGCTTACAAAAAAAATCACTTTTCGCTTATAAAATTTAAAGGCGTTAGTTGATATCAATGTAACTTCACCACAATATTCTAAACACAATACCTAGCTGATGACAATGCATTTCATGAAACTGCATCCTCACATTTCATGAAACTGCTTCCTCACATTTCATGAAATTGCATCCTCATATTTAATGTAGAATCTAGTTTTTCTCCAATTTAATTACCTTTAAGGATAGCTGTGAAAATTATTAATTACTGTTTGATATATTGGCTCATATAAATGAAACCATTTGGACAGATGTTATAATACTGTTTTAACATATTCCTAACACTCAAGGAATGTTTCACTTGCAGTATAAAACATTTTCATGCCGTTATTGTTTCAAAACAATCGTGACATCTTGCAGAGGTATTAACTGAATGATCGTTGGGAATCCCCAAAATACAAAATAACATTCACACCTTTAAGCTTTCATAATTGTAACACACATCGCAAGTAAAACAAAATATGCTCATCCGAAGTTTCTTCAAATTTATTCTATGTTCAAAATATATACTGACTTTCTGAGACAATAAATTATATAGGAATAGAGCAGAAATCAGTAACAAGCAATCACACTTCACTCAGAACATCTATAAAAATATTTTTTTTATTACCTTAATGAAAACTTTTGTTCAGAAGGTACAAAGAAACATTTTAAATCACGTTTGTTTCAAAACAATTGTGACATATGAGCACGGACCGGGAAAAAAACCAAAACAAAACAATGAACCAGCTAACTTTAACGTTGCGTCAGCCAGGTGATGATGTGAAAGAGTTAGAAACATATTTGTGTTAGAATCACTGCACATTTTATTCTTATTTACATGCAGCAAAAAGGAACTGAATTTCACAGGTGATGATGTGAAAGAGTTAGAAACATATTTGTGTTAGAATCACTGCACATTTTATTCTGATTTACATGCAGCAAAAAGGAACTGAATTTCAGGCGACAACAATTTTTAAATTTACAACTAGTAAGACGTTAAAACATGGAGCTACTTGTTGTAGTTTGCTGCCAACTTAACTGTAGGTATCACTGTCATTGCTTACNGTAAGACGTTAAAACATGGAGCTACTTGTTGTAGTTTGCTGCCAACTTAACTGTAGGTATCACTGTCATTGCTTATGTTAAAATATACCTAGGTACGGGAAATTATTTTTTTCATAGGTAAATTTTGAGTGCTCACTTTATCGCTAACCACCTATAGTAGTTTTTTTATTGTTGTTATATACAGGTCTTGATTGACNAATTTTGAGTGCTCACTTTATCGCTAACCACCTATAGTAGTTTTTTTATTGTTGTTATATACAGGTCTTGATTGACTAAAGACCTTAAATAAACATATCTGTCTACAATGAAAAATACAATTTTGCAAAAGAAATTAAGAAGGAAATTTCACATAAGTTGTCACACATTATTAGTGAGAAATGTGCGGAAATCTGTAAAATTTTTCAATTAGAATTGCAGTGGGAAATGTACAGGATTCTTTCTGTGGTCTAGGAAATTTTTCTTAGAAAGTGTAAAACACAACAAAGATACACGGGCTGCACACCTCGGAAAGTAAATATTGCTTTTGTTCAATGGTAAAATAATGAAATTTATGAGTGTGGCTGACAAAAAAGAGGTGGAATAGATAAGGCAGCACCAAGAGGAAGTGAGAACTAACAGTTGATAGTATACATCGACCCCCTGGAGAAAGTGCAAGGGTTGGAGTATGTTTATTGGTTATAAAATCCCGATCATCTGTACTAACTTAGCTGTAGACTTGGTAGGAACTTTACATGTTGATGAAAAATGGAAAAGTCATCCATTTTATCTCGCTTCATAAAATTTATTAATCTTATTTGGTCTGGTTATACTTAAAACAAATTTTTTTAAACACTTCCCTTGATTTGGATGTTGCATCATCCACTCCCTTTAATTCTCATCCCTCAAGATCTGCTCATTTTAATATTGGACATTTTCTTGTTTATAATTCTTAGGAGGACAGTTTTACATCCAATTGAACATTTAGCATTTGTTAAACATGTTTATACTATTTGTTTTATTTTAATTTTTGTCATTAGCTCTCTAAAAAGAATTGTTTTATACTTTATTTATTGGTTATTTTAAGTATTACAATAAATAGAGGAAAGTTGTTTACTACCATAGAGTGGATGGTAATCTCTAATAATGTGGCATAAAATGGTGAGTTACCAAAAGGTGATTCATAATACTTTGTGAATGGGACAGGAACATGATGCATGAATGTGCTAGAAACAGGAAATAACACNCAAAAGGTGATTCATAATACTTTGTGAATGGGACAGGAACATGATGCATGAATGTGCTAGAAACAGGAAATAACATATTCCACCTGTTCACAATTAATGATAGCTTAAACACTGGGATTGTGATAGGCCACTACCAGCTATGAAAATATTCTTCAAGCTCCAGTCCTTTTCATAGTATGCCNCAAAAGGTGATTCATAATACTTTGTGAATGGGACAGGAACATGATGCATGAATGTGCTAGAAACAGGAAATAACACATTCCACCTGTTCACAATTAATGATAGCATAAACACTGGGATTGTGATAGGCCACTACCAGCTATGAAAATATTCTTCAAGCTCCAGTCCTTTTCATAGTATGCCNTAAACACTGGGATTGTGATAGGCCACTACCAGCTATGAAAATATTCTTCAAGCTCCAGTCCTTTTCATAGTATGCCACTTAGAATACAGCATTTTCTTTTTGGTAGAGCATTTAACATAAACTAAATTTGTGTTTAGTGTTTCTCATTCTAACCATATTCATGAGAGTGTTTGTGCATAGTGCTCACTCTTTTGAAATAAACTTTAAAAAGAAACCCAGCTCTATCTGCTTAGTCAATTTGTTTGCATATATCTCAAAAAAAGTGTGTGGTCATTAAACTCACTCTAAAGTTTGATTATAGTCCATTCATGGTTATTTCCAACTTTCTCAAGCCCTGCTAAAGTTATATTTCCAGAATATCCTCCCTCTGCCTCATGCAAACATAGCTTAACTAAGTCTAGAAAATAACGCCATAGGGACTATGCACTGCTTTCATGTTAACNTCTGCCTCATGCAAACATAGCTTAACTAAGTCTAGAAAATAACGCCATAGGGACTATGCACTGCTTTCATGTTAAAACAAGTATAAAATGCTTTTGATGTATGACATATTTAGGAAACAACCAAACACGTCATATAGGGGGATTTTTCAAAGGTTTGTTTCACAAAGTGTTAGGAAACCGTGAATAGACTATAGCAGTGGTGGCCAACCGGTCGATCGCGGCAATTTGTCCAGTCGATCGTGGCAAAGCAAAAAATATAAATATGTAGAACAGATTGCGCAACATAATCACCAACTGCTACGCGCATCATCTTGTATCATTTTTCAATCTCCGTTCCATCATGTTATTTATTCTCTCTCCTACGCAGTAGCTCTCTTTTGTTTTTTGCACGCAATGAACAATAGGCGGGAAGCGTGTGGGACGCGGGGGCGGGGCGGGTGTCAATCCATTCAGTTGATGACATGGACTAGCGGAGTTACGACGTCAACGACTGCCGACGTCAATCACGATTAGACTCTTCATCGCGCCTCATACACTATGGATAAGTGGTTGAAGAGAAACGCTGAAGGAACATCAAATAAAGAAAGAAATGCTTTTGAAGGTTCATCAAATAAAGTAAGATAATATTTTCGATATTGTTACTATTGCAAACGAACCCCTCAATAATATACCTAGTTAAATATATTATTTGCTGATTTTTGCAGTGTATTATAAAACAATTATTATTTTACTCTGTGGATCAAGCGAATTACCCATCTAGTAAGTGGGTACCTACTAAAAGCGTAAATAAATAAAAACTGAAAAATAATGTTCACTCGCTAACTTTGTGCAATCATTACAAAAATAAATTTTATTCACATTTAGTTGTAGGATATTTCTACTTTTATTATTATATGAATTATGTTCTTAATATTTTAATTTAATTTTTGTAGATCGTTGAAAAATGTGTTCCAAAGAAATCATAAACTTATCACTTTCACCAAGAATGGGAACTGGACTACTTCTTTACTATGGTGAAAGAAAACTGTTGCTGCTTAATATGCAATACATTCGTGGCAATACCGGAAAAAGGAAATTTAGAGCGACATTTTAACAAAATGCATAGTAAATATCAGACAAATTTTCCACCTAACAGCGAAATAAGAAAGAGTAAATTGCAAGCATTGAAATTGCAATTAACAGTCAAAGAAAACATTTTTTCTAGGCCTATTGAGCAAAGTAAGGCTGCAACTGAAGCTTCTTTCCAAGTAAGCTACAGAATTGCACAAAAGTGCAAACCTTTTTCCGATGGAGAATACATCAAGGAAATTTTCGAAGCAGTGTCAGATTCGCTGTTCGTGAATTTCAAACATAAAAATGAAATTAAAAAAGCTATTCATGGTTTACAGCTGTCTCGAAATACTCTGATGCGCCATATAGAAACGATGAGTGACAACATAAATGAACAACTACAAAGAGATATTGTCCGCTGCGTTGCTTTTTCGCTACAACTTGACAAGTCAACAGATATCACTGATTCTGCACAATTAGTTATTTTTATTTGTATGGTCTTTGAAGATTTCTCGACGAAAGAAGAACTGCCAAGTATGATTTCCTTAAAAGGAAAAACTCATGGCCTTGATATATTCACGGAATTAATTCAAAGCATATATTAGCAAGATTAAGCTACCTTTATATAAACTCGTATCAATGACAACTGATGGGGCTCCTGCAATGACAGATATTCATAATGGTTTTATTGCTCTTTGTCACAAAGACGAAGACGAAGACTTTCCAGACTTCATTAGCTACCACTGCATAATTCATCAACAAGTATTGGCTAGTAAGAGACTGAACGCAAAACATGTAATAGATATTTCTTTCAAGATTGTAAATTCCGTAAATGGAAAACCTGTCCAAAGGCGGCTCTTTAAGCAGCAATTAGATGAGAAGGATCCAGATTTGGCATTGCACACTGACGTAAGGTGGTTGAGTCGAAGCAAGTTTTTGCAAAGATTTCCGCATCTATTGGACGAAATAATAAAATTTCTTGAAGAGAGGGGTGATGATTATCAGCAACTGCGTGATTTAGACTGGCAATGTGATTTAGCATTTTTAGCAGATTTTACCGGAAAACTGAGCACAGTAAATCTGGAACTACAAGGCAAGAATAAAACCATAACAGAAATTATGAGTTATATTGCAGCATTCCAAAGTCAAACAACATCTATGATAGTTGACATCAACAATTTGTAAGCATCAAGGATCATATGGAAAAACATCCTACCTACAATTTCATTCCTGACAAGTACACAGCAAAAATTAAGGCAGTGGTATCAGACTTCAAAATTCGCTTTAGTGATTTCAAAAAAATTGAGAAGTTGGTGGAATTCATCAGTTATCCGTTTAATATTTCCATTGATCATAGTGATATCTATGAAATGGCTAAATAAAATTGCAGACACATTTCAAATGGACCACATGATATTTCAAAACAAAATTATTATTCTGCGCTACGACATATTTCTAAATGCAAGGTCATCCTCACATCTAGATTTGTGGGCATTGGTTTTCAACGAGAAATATCCAAATTTGAAGAAATGTGTTGAACAACTGCATTCGTGTTTTGGTTCAACATATTTATGTGAATCAGCATTTTCCTACTTAAAACAAACAAAAAATAAATACTGTTCTTGCTTGACAGACGCTCATACATTGGATTCTCTAAGGTTGGCAATTTCCTACTACAAACCTGATTTTGCTAATCTAGCGGAAGATGCTCAGACGCAATGCTCACATTAATATAAATAAGTAGTTACTAGGAATAATTTACAGATTTATGTTTTCCCTCTTAATAAAATAAAAAATACTACATAATTGTATACTGAACTATACAGTTTCATTTTAAATTTCAAGAAGGTTGTAATTGGTAGATTGCACAGGTTTTCGCCAGTAAACAGTAGATCTTGGATGTAATCAAGTTGGTCACCCCTGGACTATAGCTATTCACCTCTCTAGGATTTTCAGATGGATCATAATTATTTTATACTAGTATAACAAAGATAAAATTGAGCTGCATGTCTCTGAACTGCAGTATAAATGGTTCACTGGGTTTTTAGCTTAAAAAATTTACTTGATTAGAGCAGTAGAGAAACTGATAGTTGTAAACATACATGTAATGTTTTTGTAATTGCTGTTCATAAGGATACACCTCTGAAAAATATGTAACAGTTTATAAATTACAGAATAAGCACTAGATGAAAGCTGTCCAATGGCCTAGACACACACTATCTCGACACATAAGAGGCATTCAATCCCTTATTTAGTTACCTCCACAACAGCCCCTGTGAAAGGGGCGTGGGGTGGGGGAGGCCCTAATCTTTATGAGGAGCCTGTCTGCAAAGGGTTAAAATATGCTAGATCAGCACAGATACATTCAGTTAACATGAAAGTGGATCATCACATGCCCAAGCCAGTGCAGTTGTTTGCCTTTAGTGCCTCCCCACATTGTCATTGAGACCTTCACACTCATAACTACCTGTACTCCACCTCTACTGTCTGTCCAGAACAGTACCAGAGCTATCTTGCTGCTCACTTTGCAGCCCATTTATGGGAGAGGTTCCCTCAAGCTCTCCTCCAGCATGCAGAGTTTCAGCCACTGCCAGCATAAGTTTAACCTCAATGGGTTGGTCACCAGAAAAACCTCTTAGTGGGACCTGTCAATTGTACAATGCTCCTACTTTAGTTTATTTGGTATTTGTGGATTTTAAACTGATATGTTCTGCACCATATATATAAAACAATTTTATTACATTGAAATTCTTGCTTTGAGCCCCAACGGCATGAGTGCTCAGTAGTCACAATACCTCACTTACTGGCTGGGTATATTTGTTATCTAGTGGCTCAAGCTACCAAGGCAGATACTGTACTTCTTCACCAGTGGTGAGGAATGCAGGTGGCATGAAGTAGTGTTAGCATAGCTCTCTTCAGTTTAAACATAAATCACCACTTGTAGAGCCAGAGAGTTGCCTTGCTGGAAACAGATTAATGACATATCATCAAGAGTTTTTGGAGTCTTGTGCTTACCATGTTGGGATACTAGGATGTGATACTGTCTTGAAACGTCAAGAATGCAGACGTCTTCNGCCTCACTTACTGGCTGGGCATATTTGTTATCTAGTGGCTCAAGCTAACAAGGCAGATACTGTACTTCTTCACCAGTGGTGAGGAATACAGGTGGCATGAAGAAGTGTTAGCATAGCTCTCTTCAGCTTAAACATAAATCACCACTTGTAGAGCCAGAGAGTTGCCTTGCTGGAAACAGATTAATGACATATCATCAAGAGTTTTTGGAGTCTTGTGCTTACCATGTTGGGATACTAGGATGTGATACTGTCTTGAAACGTCAAGAATGCAGACGTCTTCCTGCCCAACTGTAGGGAGTATGTGACTTCTCTCTTTCTAGACAGCCACCTTTAAATATTGTTGACAGATAAATAGGCAGAGTTCTTGTGACTTATCTTACTAAAAGTATATTATATAAATTGGTAACCAATGGAACTGGTTTATTTTAGTTTCAGATATGTTTAATTAACAATTGACAAGCTTGAAGAATTTCTTGAAGTAAGTTTTTATATAAATGTAAACTCAAGAACAATATCTTGTTACCGGCATCAACTGCTATTAGATGGTGGTGGTGGTTGTAAGTTAGATTCCCATGGTGCCAGGTCGTGAATATGCTGATGGCCACATGGTAGGCAAAGACTCCAGGAGGTGATGTCACCATGTGGCTACTTACTTGACGCCAGAACACACACATGAAATAATCTTTTGCTCTTCTGTTCGCCACAGAATACGCCTAACATGATTACACAGCAGAAAAAGGTACAACTTACAAGAATGGAGTCAACCATATGCTCATTGAATTGGGTGCCATCCGGCATGTAATTGCTATAAAAATTACATGAAAACAATTGAGGCAGTACAGAAAGTCCACACAAAACATATTACACTGTGAAATAGCCATGCGGCTAAAACCAAATTATGTTGAGGCCTCTTTTGATCCAGTCTGAGGTACAATACAAAGAGTTACATATGGAGAAGCAGCCTCGCGGCAGAAAATATTGTTCAAGAGCCCACCGAAAAGTGGTTGGGCCAACGGCTGGCTGTGGGGGTGTAAACTAAAAGGTTATAGAACATTTAAGCAAACAGAAAGACTACAACAGTAACACAAAGATGAAACTCTTGCAGGCCTCGTGGCATGCGTCTGTCTGGCACGAGCTCCAAGAAGATACTGCCTAATGGCTCTTGGAAGCGACGTGCATGCTGCTTGGAAGTGACGGCTCCGTGGACCACACTGGCATAGATGTAATATTAGCTGGGTTGAAAATTACATAGAACAGAACACCATCACTAAAATTCACCAAACGTGTACAGGAGTACATGGACAAAATATTATACAGAAATTACTTAAAAATAACACAACACTTCAAATCACAAAAACATGCGCAGGAGTACACGGGCAAAATTATTATACTTAAATTGCTTAAACTAACAAGACCATGGATCAGTATTTCTCAAAGTATGGGTTGCGACCCACAGGTGGGTTGCAGAATAAAATTTGGTGGCCGCCGAAAAATATAATTTCATACATAAACAAATGCACATGTTTTAAATGTTATAATTTAGAACCTACACACATGCAATGCAACTGTCAATCAGACGTAAAATACTATGCAGAGTATGCAGTGAATGCGACCCCCGCCGCCGCGCCGCCACTCCCGTCACCGCCACTCGTGGTGAAAATGATTTTTAAACTTAATTAGTAATATAACACATTGTGTATTGCTGTTTGATAAGGGTTTTTTTTCATTAAAATTGTTCATTAATACTTAAACTTTTTTAACTATTTTATTAATACTACTGCCCTTCATTTCCTTACGCTTTGTAAGAAATACAATGTGAACATGATGGAACAGCGAAACGGTACGTTTCTCGCGTAAGGCATTAAAGTGGGTCCTGAACTTTGGCATTTTTTTTTTAATGGGTTGCGGTTCATAGAAATTTGAGTATCACTGGCCTGGATCATCTCTCGTGGGCCATTTCTTGGCTTCAATGTACACACAACACACGCACCACTCGCATAACATGCACGAGTTTCATTTACGCGTGGCCTGTAGCGGCCTTGCGCTGGCCGAGGGGCGAGGTCAGGTAACAAACATTCCCCTTTCTCCCTAGGCCGACACGGGTGCAAATGCACATGACCAAAACACACGCATCATGATGTAAAGGGGGTGGACTGTCCCGGACGGTGTCAACTCGAGGGTAATGTGCGAGAGGGAGGGATGGGGGTTGCAGCAACTGTGGTCTTACTTGTGGCATTTTGTCCGCAAATTGTAATGCCTGGGTGTTGTATCAGTTGGGGTGTATGGGGGTGTTTCATTCCTATCCAGAGCTTGCCCTCTCCTAACTTTCCCCTGTCTGTGAGGGGTGGGGGTGTGGCCGTTGCCCCTGTCATGCCCACCTTGCTTGGACTCCCTTTCATATCCAGCTTCCTCGGCCTCAGGGTAGTCCATAATCACCATGTCCTGCGGCCTGCCTGTCACTTCACGGGGGTGTGGCTCATCATCCACCTCCTCGACCGTGCAACAGAAAGTGGAGTCACTTAACAAGATGTCTGGTGGCCAGTACGCCTAGGGTTTCTCTGGTGTTTCTTGGCATGATGTAGGAAATTCGACTGTGGGCACGGGTTCTCTAGAGGAGAAGCCTGCAAAGCTGGTAGGTGTGATGGGCAAGCAGCCAGTGTTGTCAAATGTCTCACTGCGCATGGGGGCATCAGGCTCCGCCTTTGGGTATTGAACTTGCTACCATTAGCCCCGTGAACCCCGTGGGTGTGACAGGTGTACAGTCAGTGTTCGTTTCCACCTCAGTCTGTGCCAGTGCATCAAGCCTGATGACCCTGGGTGTGTATTCTACTGATGTGAATCCCACAAATCTCGTAGGTGTGACGGGTGTGACTTCCATATCTGTGTTGCCCCCATGATCATGGGGGTGGGGGTCATAGTCACCTGCCTCGACAGAATCGTTGGTCGGAATATTCACGGCGTGCATATCATTGCGGTGGATCGTCTGAGGCCTGCCGCCGCCTAGGCTTACAGGGTACGAAGTTGGGCCGACGCTCTCCACAATAGTGCCAAGCCCTGTCCAGCGGGCCCCCAATTCTGCTCAAAACTGCCTCTAGCTGTCCAACAAGAAGTGCACGCGCGTAGACCAGCTGGCCCAGCCTCAACTCGGGGGAGGGGGTGTTGGTGATAACGTGCCCCGCAATGTACCCAGCTCGTGCACCCTGTCACTCTTGTGCTGCAGCCTCTCCCCCCTCTGCAAGGTGGTTTACTCAGACTCTTCCTAGTTCTGCACCCCCAGTTGCCCTGGCCTTCGCAGGTCCCGCCCCTGGGCTAACTGCACTGGAGAAACTTCTGTCGTGGCATTGGCACACTTTCTCAGACAGAAGAGCGACCAAGGGAGGTGTCTGTCCCAGTCTGTGTGGTTTTCCTCGATGCGAATCCGCAACTGGGCCTTCACCTCCTGTTTCTATCACTTAGTTGGGTTAGCCTGGGTGTGATATATGGGAGTTGTATAACGCTTCATGCACCATCAGGTGCAATTGGACCGCCATCTCCTACCTGCGAACTGAGTGAAGTTATTGGTGAGCAGCACCCGGGTGTATCCTCACCAGGGAAACAATTCAGTCTCCAGCAGTTATGCAATAGTGCCAGCTCACATGTTGCACACAGGGAAGGTATCCACTCAGTGTGTAAACAGGTCAGTCACGACGACTAACCGCCTACCTGGGTGGTCTTGGGGTAGGGACCCATGAAGTCGAGGGCGACTGTGTCAAAGGGCTGTGTGGGTTCCCTCGGTCGCTGCTATTACCTACCATCGCGGTGTTGTGTTTTGCACATCTGGCAACGTTTGCATGCCTTCATGTACTGACTGGTTTCCTTGTCAATGCCTGGCCAATGGAAGTGCTCACCCATGGCCTGTCTGGTTTAGTTGGCAACTGGGTGACTGGCGGATGTCGTGGTGATGTAGTTGAAATACAGCTGCACGTGCCTGTTGGGGCACAAACAGTCTCCAGCGGATGTTGTCGTGGTATGCACGGCACTGGAAGACGGCTTCAACCATCCAGTAGTGCTGGAGATGTTCAGACATATATGCTGCCCACTTGTCTTGTGTGAACTCGTCCCGCTCCTTCACACAGAACACTTCATGTCACAACTCGTTAAAAGCATTCACATGGTTGACTTGCGCCATAGTGCTCGAGGCCACAGTTGGCGGGCTTGAGGTCTACCCATTGAGCTCCCCGATGGGGATCTGGGAGAAGGAAGTTGTTCCAGGTGGTGTCGTTGTGCACCTCGTGTTCCAGGTTAGGGTGGTGGGGGAATTTGTCTGGCAGTTCATTGTATTTACCCAGCACATGCTTGATGACAAAGTTCATTGCCTGGAGCGACAGTGCCCATAGAGTGAACTTTGACTTGCTCCCCTGTGGCCTTCTCCAGCCAGCAGAAGCACTTATTGTCAGTCTGCACCATGAATTCATTGCCCTCAATGAAGTGGCTGTAACACTTCAATGCCCATACAACTGTGAGGTATTCGTGCTTGTTTATATTGTAGTTTTTTTCAGCCCTCCTAAACTTTGCACTTGTGTAAATCACGACAATGCGTTCACCTTGGTCTCCTAGCTGGTACAATACTGTGTCTTACCCTACCTGGCTCCCATCAGTTTGGACGTAGAAACGGCAGGAGTAGTCCGGGCGTGTGATCAGATGGTACTTGCGGAACCTGCACTTGAGATCATTGAAATTGTGTTTTGCTGCGTCTGTCCAGCTGTAGCGATAGTTTGGAGACAGCAAGTCGGTTATTACGTGGAGATGGTGGCAAAGTTCGGCACATATTTTCTCAGCAAGTCTATCAACCCCACAAAGCATTGTAGCTGTTTGCACGTCTGGTGTGGAGGGGGGCTTCTTGTTTATTAGCCGCAGTTGTTCTGGCGATGGGCGATTACGGTGCTGGTCCACGATGTGGCCCAGGTAGGGGAGTTTGGTGATTCTGATGTGGCACTTGTTGGGAGTGCACGTAAGGCCATGGGTTGCGAGTCTGTCCACCACCAGGGGGAGGTAACGAGTTGTTCTTCCCAGGACTAGGACCATACCATAATTTTGTCGAGGTATGCCATGGTGAGTAGACCAACGTAGCTGCCCAGCACATGCGTCGTCAAGGACTGTAAGGTCGCGGGTGCATCTTGCAAGCCAAAAGGCATTGACCTGAACTGAAAGTGCCGCCCATCTTGTGTGGTGAATGTGGTCTTGGGGTGGTCATCAGGTCACACGGGGATCTGCTAGAAGCTGGAATTCAGTTCCAGAGCGGAAAAAACTTTAGCCTGCCCCAGCCCTGCCAAGGTGTTTGAGATGTTCAGCAGTGTGTGGGAGTGGGGGCTGGTCATTTACAGTCAACTAGTTGACAGGCTTGAAATTTATTCAAACCTGAACAACCCATCCTTCTTATCGGCCATGGCCACCTGACAATCATATGGGCTCTCATTAGGTTAAATCACCCCTTCCTTGAGCATGTCCTCAACCTGGTCTAAAATTGCCTGCAGCGTCGGGCCACATTAATTAATGAACGTCGGGATCTCGTGCTGGGTAATGGTGGTACAGCGCAACTAGTCAGATACGGAAAACCACTTTAGGATGTCGGTTTAGTACAGTCACAAACAATATCACATGCTTGAGTGGGACAGCATGGCTGAATTCTTTCAGCAACACCGGCCCCCTGGGGGTGTGTGGAGGGTGGTCTTAATACCATAAGCAGTACTTCGGCCGGAAGTGCCAACATGGAGTCTCTCCTTGCTTTCCTCAATGTGGGTGTCTTGCTCACGTAACCACGGTTGACCCAGGATGACTTCCTCTCGCAGACCCTCCACCATGAGGGCTGTGGCTGTTGTGACCAGGTGCTGGATGGTGATGGTGGCTCGATCCCGCATCTCCGTCAGCGAGCCCCGGGTGGTAAGGCGGAGCAGCCTTGGCTCCGACACCAGCTGGTGTACAGGCACCAGGTGGCTGGTGATAAAGTTGTCTGTCGCTGCTGTGTCAATCAGGCCCGCTCTTGGCCGACCGTCGATGCTCACCGGNTGTCGTGCTCCATCACGCAATATTGGCAGATGAAGCCCTCCACCTCGCTGCGTGTTGATTCGCACAAGTGTTGGCACAGCTATGGGTGCAGGAGTTTGAGAATGAGCTCGTGCGCTGCCTCCTCCCCTTTACCCTCATAGAATAGACATACTTTTACCTGTATGAAGGTCTCAGCAAACTCATCATCTACCTGTTGATTACACAGTTCCGTCCAGCATGCCACTTTTGCCCTAGTATCATAAAAACTATACTATACATTGGAGGTGAACTCGAGCCACGGTATTTCGTACACTCTGGCACTATACCATCAGTCCTTGGCACTCTCGTGGAAAGGATCTGCTTCATTGCTAGACCACTCCTCTGCAGGAACGCTGTGTCTGGTTAACTTGTCTTTGCACAGTCTTAAGAACTCGTCTGGGGCTTCCCACGGGCAGCCTGCAAACATTGGTAATAGAGACTCAGACACATCGTTAAAAATCGTGTGCTGTAGGTGCAGCATGTACGTTTTTACAACCACGGTACTGGGGCTAGCAGGTGGTGTGAAGCATACCTCACATGCTAAAAACCCACCCATTAAGGAAGGCCGCTCACCTGAATTTGTGCAGTCCTGGTGTTTGCGGCAGTGGCATCATACACAGCATGCCATTTCATTGGTTAGGCTTAAGCAAATCAGCACAGCACACTGCTTTCCGCTGTGTAAATGCAAAATTTGCCATCCGCGTCTGTCCCATGTTCGCCTGATGGCAGGCAAAAGCATCCATACACCGCACACGAACATGGGCCTGTGCCTGTTATTGAGCTCATACTGCACATTTCTCAGAAATACCAATGCGGCCAGGTGCCCGCAGGTACCGTTACACTCCTACACATTGCAGCACGCGTGCTCAACAAAAAGAAAACACTGTTTCTTCCAGAATATAGAGTTCGCTGTACTCACGTATTAATCCACAGGTGTTGATTGGAACAGGAGAAACTCCCATGTTGGGTGCGACATTGTTACCATCATCAACTGATATTAGGTGGTGGTGGTCATAAGTTAGATTCCCAGGGCGCCAGGCTGTGAATATGTGCATGGCCACGCGGTAGGCTATAGGGTTTTATCCAGGGAGTGACATCGCCACATGGCTACTTACTTGACTACGGAACACACATATGAAATACTCTTCTGCTCTGCTGTTGACCATAGAACATGCCTAAATCGATTACACAATGGGAAAAGTTACTTACTTACAAGAATGGAGTCAACCATGTGCTCGTTAAATTGGGTGCCATCCGGCGTGTTATTGTCATAAAAATTACATTAAAAGACTTGAGGCAATACAGAAAGTCCACACAAAACATGTTACACTGTGAAATAGCCATGTGGCCAAAACANCCACACAAAACATGTTACACTGTGAAATAGCCATGTGGCCAAAACAAAATTAAGTTGAGGCCTCGTTTGATCCAGCCAGAGGTACAACACAAAGAGTTAGATATGGAGAAGAATCCTAGCAGCAGAAAATACTATTTAAGAGACCCCTAAAAGCAGGTGGGCCCTAGGCAGGCTGTGGGGGTCGGGGGGCGGTGAAAACAAATAGGTTATATAATATTTAAGCAAACAGAAAGATTATATCAGTACTGCAAAGGTGAAATCCCCGCAGGCCTCGCGGCACGCATCCGTCTAGTGCGAGCTCCGAGAAGAGACTGCCTAGTGGCCGTTGGAAGTGGAGCACGTGCGTGCTGCTGGAAATGATGGCGCCCTGTGGATCACACAAGCATAGATGTAATACAAGCTTGGTTTAAAATGGCATGGAAAGAACTCTATCACTAAAATTCACTAAACATGCACAGGAGTACACTGGCATAATAATTATATAAAAATTACTTAAAACTAACAGAACTCTTCAAATTGCAAAAATGTGCACAGGAGTATACAGGCAAAATAATTATACAGAAATTGCTTTAATGTAACAGAACCCTTTAAATCGCAAAAACATGCACAGGAGTACACGGGAAAAAATATTATACTGAAATTACGTAAAACTAACAAAACCATTCAGATCACAAAAACATGCACAGGAGTACACTGGTAAAATGATTATACATAAATTGCTTAAATTAACAAGACCCTTGATCATCCTTCAAGGCCACACTCTGGACTTTGGCGCGCACACAATAGATGCACTACTCGCATCACACGCATGAGTTTCGTGCACACGCGCCCCATGGTGGTCATATGCCAGCCGAGGGACAAGGTCAGCTGACAATGTTTTGTTTGTTAAGATGAAAAGCCAGGTATAGCCAATTTGATTCAGACTTGCAGTACAGTGTTTGCATAGAAGTTGACTTATTCTATACTGTGTTGTTTTTCGGTTGCTGTGCTACCAGCCAACAAGTCCTATTGGCTTGTTATAAGGGGTGTGAGACTTGAGTATACCTTACATAGCACCAAATCCTTAAACGAATCGTAAACTCCTAGCATTTTTAATAATACGACATACTGCCATTATTTCGAAAACCTATTTTACTATGTCAACTATCTTTATATGTAGCAAATTTTATATTCATATTTATGTTGTTCATCATGTATATGATATAAAAAGTGTTATATTTTACATGTTCCCTGTAACATTGTTTTCTTTAAAGCCTCACTTCATAAAATTTTTTAAATCATTCTCAATGTAGTTAAAACAATAGAGGAGATAAAATCTGAACACAATGTATCAAATCACTGCAATGCATTTCAACTATAATGTATTCACGGTAACTTCAAGATTTTCTGAAGCCCTGCTAAATATCTACTTTCAGGGACCCGATTATGTNGTATTCACGGTAACTTCAAGATTTTCTGAAGCCCTGCTAAATATCTACTTTCAGGGACCCGATTATGTATCCTTCTGCAGTATGTAAACAAAACATTGCCATGTGACACCTATCAAACGTTTTGCAAACAAAAACAGTGCCTTGTGGGTACTCTCAAATATTTCGTAAACAAACAGTGCCATGTGGGAACTGTCAAATATTTTATTAACAGTGTCCATGTGGGAACTACCAACATTTATTTTTGAAGAGAAACAATGCCATGTAATCTTAACTGTCATATACTTTAATAAAATTCTCCAAATGTCTAAAAAATGCTAATCAATTTAGCGAAATGTTGTAATACATACAAAAAGGTAGATTGAAGTATATATCGGAACTGTTAATTATATAATTTAATTAAAGTTTACTTATTGTATTAAGATTTATTTACATATTTGGTGTAAGGAAAAAGTTAAATTTTACATAATAAACTTTTGGAAGTAGCACTCAGGTTAAAGATTTCACTGTGATAAATGGTACCGTATTTTATCGCATATAAGTGGCACATTTTATTTAAAAAAAAATTTATTGAAAACTTGGGGTGCGACTTATAAGTGAGAAAAATTCCTCCAGCCCCGCACTAACGTTTCATTTACTACGAATTCACGGCCCGCGGCTCGATTTCCAAACTCTTCAGCGAACAAAATCACTTTCATTTTGAAACCTGCGGTGTAGGTACATCTCTGTTCCATCAAGAACTGTCGCGCTTCTTCACTGCAACATAAAAACAACACTATGCGGCGGAAAGACGAGTCACGGCTAACATTTGGCACTGAAGAACCAACGCTAATGTGCTGCCATCTCTTGGTCTCCACAAAAAGCTTTCGAAAATAATCGATTATCAGTTGGCGGCGACCAAAATTCGATTCCTTTGCATTCTTTGCGAAGGGAATAACGTAACGGAAATATTCAAATGCCTTTCTATATTTTGCACGTTTATTTGATAAACTGCAGAAATAACAACGCTAATACTAAAATTACATCTTAACCTAGAATTATCTTGTAAGTAGAAAGAATGTGTTACGTTAGTTTTATAACCACAATTCAGCGTCTCCAATATGGCGTGGTTATACTTCTGAAAAAAAACGTGCCCAAACGGACAAGATGGAGTGTATGAGTCCGCTGGAAAGACACTGAAATTGATTTAATTTCAATTAATAACAGTGAAATCTTTACCCATGAGTGCTACGTAAAAATGTAAATATATAGTTTAGCAATATTAACTTTACAATTACGGCATTAAATTTATACATATTAATATTTAACCTACGAACTATTTCTTTTCAGCTATAACCAACATGTCCCTTCAAAATCCGTTGTTAATTCTTACGGACTTTTAACAAATTATTAAAATTTATTGAAAAAATATACTTAAAACTTAAAACAACCAATTTATATAGTGCTTCAGTGCTAAAAGCAAGACAAAACCTTTTTCCATATACCATTTTTTTATAACCAATTGAACATGTAACTCCTAGGGTGATTTTTCAAAGGTTCTTTTCAAAAGTATCGAAGATACCGTGAATGGATTATAATTTGTTAGATAAAAAATATTTTGTATGTACATGAGCAATGTGTGTGTGTGCGTGCGCACGTGTGTGCATGCGTGTTGTGCGCATGTGTGTGATATATATATAAAAATCATTCTGTTGAATAATTTCACCATTTTTTCCCCTCCCTATTGGAATGGCTCATCAAATCAGATAGGCCACAGCAGTGGGCAAATACTGAGTATTTAAAAATACAGAAAAGAATATTTTTATATTTAGCATCACATTTACACAAATATAACCACACAGTTCATGTTNGTATTTAAAAATACAGAAAAGAATATTTTTATATTTAGCATCACATTTACACAAATATAACCACACAGTTCATGTTAATAAATGTACAGTAAATGTAAGAATGATAATGAAATTGATAACAGCATCGTACAACCAAATGATTTAGAAAATGTGTAACATGGTACACAGCATAACACTAAATTTGATAAAATCTACATGGCCCTTCAAAACACGTCAACATATGTGTACCGGTATTCATCTGCATACCAATAGTCGTCACTTCATAAACAAATGGTGGTAATAAGAGTAAAAGTGTAGAATCTGATGAGCCAAACATCTCATTTCGTGCTGCGAGAGTAGTTTGTTTTCAGCAGCATGTACTTTTCGGAACACACCTGAATTCAATGAGAAACTATTGTCTTTATACATTTGTGTGCTGTAACCTTGTTAATTATTGAAATTGCTGCTTGTTGTGTTAAGGTAAGTAAATATTATTTTGAATTTTGATGTTGATAAGTTTTCTTTTACAATGTTTATTTTTCTCTATGGTTTTGACAAATGTCTAACAATAAATAGCACCAATTAAGTTTTACGATTATACATTTTGGCCAGAAATAAATGGGGTGATGAGTACTGGGTTATTTAAAACCACACATTAGCAGTTTTCGTCACTTGTGACGAATACTGGTACATTTTAGTTGTTAGAAAATATGAAATAGTGCAATTGCTGAATGCACAAAATACATTGTTGTGTTCATAATTTTCATGAAATTACTGTACAGTACTCTGGTCCAGTAGTCATCAAAGGTGTCGACCACTGGTGCAAATCAATCATGAACTCTAGAACATTATTAGGACAAATACAGTTCTTGATTTTTCACTAAATAGAGAGGTAAAAATTACCTAAAATGTGAACTTTGCAAGCCGTATAGCACCATTAATGTCCTTGTCATACAGACATGTTTTATAAATAATAAATGCCAGGTGTTTGTAGTTTCTAACTGCAGTTTAATTCTCAAGTATGATATACATGTGTTTAAATAACTCGCTACTCACAAAAACAGCTCAAGTTAGAGTCCTAGCCGAGGCATGCAATATTTTAAAAATTAAAGTGGTGAAGAATNGCTACTCACAAAAACAGCTCAAGTTAGAGTCCTAGCCGAGGCATGCAATATTTTAAAAATTAAAGTGGTGAAGAATTCCCGACAAAGGTTTTTGGTACCCAGTTTGAAGTTAAAAAGAAATTAAAAATACCCTTTGTTTGCTATTTTATTTTGCACTTTGCAAAAATGTATGTAGCTATTCAACTGAATTGTTTTTGTGTACCGCAAATCATGAATAAGCACAAAACGATAATGTAACAAACCAAGGAGAACGTCACTATATATTACTTGTAATAACTGCTAAGAAGCAGCATTTTACATTATGAGTCTCATCAAATGTAAAAGTCCTNGTCACTATATATTACTTGTAATAACTGCTAAGAAGCAGCATTTTACATTATGAGTCTCATCAAATGTAAAAGTCCTTGCAGGATGCAAAAGATGGAATGTCGATCAAACAAGCTGCTGAAAAACCTGGTGTTCTGAGGAACACCCTGTCTGACAAAAAGAAGGGGAAGATTCCTCTTGGCAGGAAAATGGGACCTNAAAACCTGGTGTTCTGAGGAACACCCTGTCTGACAAAAAGAAGGGGAAGATTCCTCTTGGCAGGAAAATGGGACCTGAGTCCTGACTCAAGGAGGGGAAGGGAGCTTACTGGTGGAGTGGGCTGTATCGTTTGTAAAGCAGGTTTTCCAATCACTATGGAGACCTGCAAAATAGTGTGTAGCAGCTCACTAAATAATTGAAAAAGCCATTTCCTTTCAAAGATGGACAACCTGGCAGGAAATGGTACACATCATTCTTGAAAAGGAATCCAGCCTTAACACTAAGAACACCTCAAAATCTGACATCTAGTCGGGCTGCTGTCTCCCAGCATAAGATCACAGAATAGTTTGAATATAAATATATATTATATATATATAAATACACACACTGGAGAGCCTAAAAAACTGGTATATGCGTCCATATGCAAATAACAGAGTTATGGAACCAATCATCATAAGACAACAAGCGTCTGGCAAAGTTGCTAGATCAGTTACTGCTGCTACAATGGCAGGTTATCAAGATTTAAGTGAGTTTGAACGTGGTGTTATAGTCGGCGCACGAGAGATGGGACATAGCATCTCCGAGGTAGCGATAAAAGTTGGATTTTCGCATACGACCATTTCACGAGTGTACCGTGAATATCGGGAATCCGGTAAAACATCAAATCTTCGACATCGCTGCGGCCGGAAAAAGATCGTGAACGAACGGGACAAACGACGACTGACGAGAATCATTAAACGTGACAGACGTGCAACCCTTTCTCAAATTGGCGCAGATTTCAATGCTGGGGCATCAACAAGTGCCAGCGTGCGAACTATTCAACGGACCATCATTGATATGGGCTTTCGGAGCCGAAGGCCCACTCGTGTACCGTTGTTGACTGCACGACACAAAGCTTTACGCCTCGCCTGGGCCCGCCAACACCGCCATTGGACTGTTGATGACTGGAAACACGTTGCCTGGTCTGACGAGTCTCGTTTCCAATTGTATCGGGCGGATGGACGTGTACGGGTATGGAGACATCCTCATGAATCCATGGACCCTACATGTCAACAGGGGACTGTTCAAGCTGGTGGAGGCTCTGTCATGGTATGGGGCGTGTGCAGTTGGCGTGAAATGGGACCCCTGATACGTCTAGATACGACTCTGACAGGTGACAGATACGTAAGCATCCTGTCCGATCACCTGCACCCATTCATGTCCATTGTGCATTCCGACGGACGTGGACAATTCCAGCAGGACAAAATGTGACACCCCACAAGTCGAGAGTTGCTACCAAGTGGCTCCAGGAACACTCTTCTGACTTTGGACACTTCCATTGGCCACCTAAATTACCAGACATGAACATTATTGATCATATCTGGGATGCCTTGCAACGTGCTGTTCAGAAGAAATCTCCACCACCTTGTACTCCTATGGATTTGTGGACTGCCCTGCAGGATTCATGGTGTGAATTGCCTCCTGCATACCTTCAGACATTAGTCGAGTCCATGCCACGTCGTCTTGCGGCACTTCTGCATGCTCGCGGGGGCCCTACACAATATTAGGTGGTTGTACCAGTTTCTTCAGTGTATATACTTGGAAGAAAACCACTTGCATGACATCTTATCTGAACCAAGGAGAATATTCAATGGGAATGAGACAGCATTTTATCCTAAACCGTAAGGGGAACAAAGTACTGTCTAAGAAGGGAGACAAATGCATATTCCAGCAGGTGAATTCAGTTAAAAAATAATTATTACAGTCTTGTTGACCGGTAATGCTGCTGGAAACTTTTGGGTACTTCTTCATTGCTTGAAATACGAAAGACTTCCATAGGATATTGTGGCTGGTATATCTTCAGAATGGTGAATTGGTAAGTCCTAAAATGGTTGGATGACGGGGAAGTATTCTATAAGTTTCTGAGCAACGTATTTTACCCCTGGCTGGTGAAGAAGAACATACCTCTACCAGCATTACTTTATTATGAATGGCCATTCCTCACACCTTACCCTGCATAACAGCACATTCTGCAAAGAGAATGACATTGTACTGGTTGCATTATTACCAAACTCAACATTCATCATTCAGCCCATGGATGTAGGAGTTTCTATGCCACTCAAGGATGAATGAAAAACCGTAGTACATGAGTGCCAACTTCGAAGAGTGGCACAAAAAGAATATCCTACATTGAAGGAGGAGGATTTTGCTGGTCTGATGAAAACAGTGGTTGAGAAGACTATTTCTCCTAAAATTTTGCAGCCGTCATTCAGTAAATGTGGAATTTTTCTTTGGAACCCTTCGGCAGTTAATATAGACAAGTTTATTTCTAGAATACCTGGTGTCAGTTGCACATTTTCATTGGCTCCTTCTTCATCACCTTCACTCACGACTCAAAACAAAAATATTGCCCACAGTCTTAAGGTCTGTAAACATCTGGAAACATTTCTCGGAGAAACTTGATTGAAATCTTTTGCAGAATCAGATGATGTTTGGTTTGGAGAAGTGAAAGAGAGAAGCATTTTTTACTATTGCAAACATATGAAATCTTCCAAACATTTCCCAATCAGCTCCTCTGTCCGATCCACAGTTCCACATTCTCCACAAATTCCAGATACCATGCTGGAAAGAGTATCTCCTCCAACAACTGATGAAAGTTTCAGCCATAGCCACGGAGAATAAGGCTCCTATTCCATTCACCTACATTTCTGATGCCATTCCTTCAGCATAAAATGTCTTTCCTGTTGCTCCTGGAGAAACATCTGTTAAAATTTTGACCACAATCATTGAGGGTAAGGCTTCTGGTCCCTTGACCTTGTTTCTGATGCCATTCCTTCAACATCAAATGGCTGTCCTTTTGCTGCTGGAGAAAAATTAGTTCCTTCTCCTTTCAAATGAGTATTGTTCTGGCTTTCTCAGAAGCCCAAAGCCAAGAAACGTGTGCCCCGAGAAAAAATTCTAACTGTTGGCAGTTCAGATGCATGGCAAGATAATTTTTCTCTGAAGGAAAAGGCATAATTAGAACTGCATAAGCAAAAAGAATAAAGAGCTGCAGAAAGACAGAGAAAAAGGATGGAGAAAGAAATAATTTCACAGAAAGCAAAAAAGAAGAGAGCTGACACTTGTAAAGATTCTTCCTTTGGCATTTACTGATGAGTGGAGGGAATCACTTGATGAAGAATGTCTGGAGTTGAAAGAGGCAACCGATCAAAATGTGTGACCTGGTTCTGTTGTTCTTGCAACATTCATGGGAGGAAAAAGAGGAATGACGAAATACAGATTTGTTTGCATCATCAAGACATTAAAAATGAAGAGGTCTAAATCGTGGGCATGAGAGCCCAGGGTGAGAGTAAAAAGGGGTNTGAGCCCAGGGTGAGAGTAAAAAGGAGTTTGTTACGAAAGATAATTACATTTCTTTCATAAACAGGTCCCAACTAGATGGTGTTTTTCCAACTCCTACCATGAATCAGTTTGGTGCCAGAGTGAATTACATTTTTAAGGGCCCTATTCTTGAAAATGAAAATTAATGTCTGAAATCTTGTTAACTTATTTTTCTGTGTATTTAGCTTTCTTTTTTAATTTATTTATCTCATGTTCACAAAGACACATTTGTATTTTAATGTATCAATTATGTTTTCTACCCTTGTTATGCAGGAGTCTCACAAAATATGTCTGTTATATGTTTACTGATGTGACTGTGCTCTACTCTTGTTATGCTAGAAACATCATAAAGTACAGTTCTTTATTGTATTTAAAGGTATTTTTATACATACTTATTAAATTTTTGGGAGAGTTTTTATATAAAGTAAAAACTACCAAGAATAGAAATCATTTGTTTCAAATGCAAGTTGAATATTGATTTCATTTACCTTAATTTACAATAAAATTAATAATGTTTAGACTTTATTGTAATAACATCAGTGTGATCAATTGCTGAAGTCACCAAAATTTATTACAATTCGCCGAGTTCACTTGCTAGTCACAAAAGACACAAAGCTAGTGTGTGACGACTACTGGTACAATGATGTGATGAACACTGGGCAAAATGAATGTTGGCATGTTTACTACTGGTGCAAAATCACACCTGTTAAAAAATAACTTTTCTCCTTAACTATTTTTAATTGATCAAATTGAGGTTAGTAAACATGTTAATGGAAGATTGAGTTTAAACAAGACACGTGTAGATTCTGGAATGCTTGCTTCAGGTTAGGTATGCAAGTATTTGTTGTGAAAGATTTGTTAGTAAGGCGACAGCTGGTGCACTTACATTAAATACAATTTATTCTGCCAGTAAATATTTATGCCCTTTGCGATTGCGCAATAATTTAATTCAGTGTGATCTCCATTGGCCAGGATGCCAATAGATTGGAAACGGAAGCAGCCAGCACCATATGTCTGTCATCATGTGCCCAGCCAGGGACACCACACCTTGGGCATAAAAACTAAATAAATGAGTTCATGAGTGGTGAGGGCACTCGTAGGGTTTCAAAAAGTATCTGGAATTAATTACAAAATAGACCGACACTAAGAAATCAGTTGAGCAACTTTATATGCAGGCCTCCACAGAATGGATGCTCATCCCTTACCACTGTTACTTCAAAACTGGCAACATGATGGCCAGAAGGCAAATTCTCCAGGTATCCCTCTGACCGTTACAACAAACACTTGAACCAAAAACAAAACTGAAACAATGAAACATTACTTATTTGGTGTAAAATCCCCCAAAATCAAATCACCATTTCCTGGTTTTAAACATTGCCTCAGAAATAAAGTACTTTGAATATTCTTGGTCTAGGGGATCGAGATTATGCGACATCATCTTGATGGGTTTGAGAGTATGTNAATAAAGTACTTTGAATATTCTTGGTCTAGGGGATCGAGATTATGCGACATCATCTTGATGGGTTTGAGAGTATGTGATGTCTCATGGCGCTTGGCACTGCGGTACCAGTCTGTGATGTCACGTTTCTTCTGTGCACTTTAAATACTCACATGAGCACTGGGAGTGTTCTCTGGGTGCTGCTGGGTAGTCACCAAAACTGGGCTAAAATTGAGATGGGAGATGTACGACGACAAAATAAGAAATACATTGGAATAAACTTATACACACACGCACACACACTGAAGAGCCAAAAAAACTGGTACACCTGCTAATAATATTGTGTAGGGCCCCCGCAAGCACGCAGAAGTGCCGCAAGACGACGTGGCATGGACTTGACTAATATCTGAAGGTATGCAGGAGGCATTGAAATCTGCACCAATTTGAGAAAGGGTTGCACGTCTGTAATGTTTAATGATTCTCATCAGTCGTCGTTTGTCCCGTTCATTCGCAATCTTTTTCCAGCGGCAGCAATGTCGAAGATTTTATGTTTTACCGGATTCTCGATATTCACGGTAGACTCGTGAAATGGTTGTACACGAAAATCAAAATTTTATCACTACTTCGGAGATGCTTTGTCCCATCTCTCGTGCGCCAACTATACCAACATGTTCAAACTCACTTAAATCTTGATAACCTGCCATTGTAGCAGCAGTAACCGATCTAGCAACTTTGCCAGACGCTTGTTGTCTTATCTAGGCGCTGCCGACCGCATCGCGTTACTCTGATTGGTTCCATACCTCTATTATTCGCATGCGCACGTCTATACCAGTTTTTTTTGGCTCTTCTATATATTCTATGACTTAGTACCTACTTTCTATACTATAAATGTGATNGTTGTCTTATCTAGGCGCTGCCGACCGCATCGCGTTACTCTGATTGGTTCCATACCTCTATTATTCGCATGCGCACATCTATACCAGTTTTTTTTGGCTCTTCAGTGTATATATTCTATGACTTAGTACCTACTTTCTATACTATAAATGTGATATCTATCTTGGTTACAATACCGAGAAGGTGACAGTCATTACTAGAAATTTTACTCTCATACACACAAGTGGCACATATGCTGTTTATTATCCCATAATAATTTCCGGCCCAGCTGAATGCTCCCATCATTTTTCCATATGTTTACTACTAGTGTTGCCCACTCCAAAGTATAAACCTGTTATTATACTTCTTGCTGCACCAATATCTATGTTTCCTGTATTGCCTTGTGTCTCAATAGAAATTATACAGGCCATCACTTCTTAAAAACTTAATTATTACAATCTTATAGAGCTGCAATGTCACATGTTACCTCACTTATTTACCCAAACAACACATCCTTGGATCTCATAATCCTTGTTGTTGTTCATGTTGAAATAAAACTGTAACAGTTTGTGAAAACAGTTCCATGACTCTTATCTTCTTCAAGCTCGCCTATTGCTCGAATTAGTGTTATTTTGTATATATTGGATTACATGTAATGATTTAAACCTCATTTCCATCTGTTACGTTTCACAGCTCATATACATTTCCATAATGGCTACCTGGCAATTGATGCACATTCACTTGTTGATGTATCACTTTGTTCCTGTTGCTTTCATACCACAACAAACACAGTATAACCTAATTAAAACATAATACAAAACACATTATTCTTAAACTAAGAAAGAGGGGCTCTCAAGTAACATCAGATTTCATGCTGTGAAATTACATATTTCTGAACCATAAGGAAAGGGTATATTTAAACTGATAAATCTGTTATCGGCATTATTGATAAGGTGGTAGATGAAAGTAGATGTGCAGATCTAATCTCATTGATAAAGCCTGTAATTCTACGAATGGCTATGCAGTGGCATAAACTCTTTTACAAGGGTCGAGACGTCGCTATGTTGCTTGATATTTAATGCTGACCCATACTCTTCTGCTCTGTTGTAGGCTACAGAGCACACCAAATGCAAGTACAGGGAGACTGGTCACTTAAATGTAGAAAATAAGTGTGACCACATGCATGTTAGATCCGGAAACATCGAGCATTTATTACACACTATTTTAACACTGAAATGTGCGAGGCACTACACAAACTCAAAAGGAATGTTATTGAACAATACAAGAAACACTGCCGCACAAAAACACTTATATGAGGCCTTGCCTGAACCAGCCCGAAGTAGGTACACTATGTCACATCACAAGAGAAAAACCTGACTGCAGAATTATTATTTAAGGGCTTTACGAATCAACAGTAGAGCTAGGCCGGCTGCGGGGGCAAATAAAAAATGTTTTGGAAGTTAATTAAGTAGGCAGTATTACCATATCAGTGAAGAGAGATTTGGGTGGCCCTTATCAGTGAAGTCTTGAGAGACCAGATCAGTGTTAGCAAAATGTACACAGGAGTGCTCAGTAAAGCAAATACATAAAACCCTTAATATTACAAGAACTCTTTTGCTGGTGGCTTTGGCTGCCTGCGAACCTTCAGTGCACTTTACACATACGTTGATGCACTGTTCACGTTCAACACGCACGTCACACAACCCTACACATTGCGTGCGAGTGACTCGTGATGGGCTTACACCGGCCGAGGGACGACATCAGATGACAAATGTCCCCCAGGCTGTCATGGGCATGAAGCTCATGGACGTAATGGGTGTGTTGACCCTGCTGTCCTGAGGTTTGGCGCTGTGTGAGTAGCGAACATTCTGGCTAAGTCCCCCTCGCCCTCCAGGTCGTGCTGCTATCACTATTTGAGTCATTTACTGTGTGCAGATTGTAGTGGTGGATTTTCTGTGGCATACCGCTACTGAGCTGTACCAGATGGGATGAAACACCCGCACGGTCTACGATGGTCCTCACGCCTGTCCAACGGGGAGGGGATAGTCTCATGCAAAACTGTCTCTGCACTTCTGCCAGGGGATGTGCATACACGTACACATGCTGCTCCGGTTGAAGTTGGGGGGAGACAGGAGATGGTAGAGATATGACACATTATGTATGCTGTCTGATGCACATGCGCTATGCCCCTCTTGTGCTGCATCCTCTCCCGGAGGTGTACAAGACTTTCCTCTGGGTCCTCCTGGTCCCGCCCTTGCAGCAGTTGTGCAGACAACACCCAAGTCACGGGGTTGGCACGTTTACCTAAACAAAACATTGCCCAGGGTAAGTGTACGTCCAACTTTATGTGATATTCTTTGATGCGCACCCTCAGCTGTGCCTTCACCTCCTGATTTTGGCACTCAGTCGGGTTGCCCTGTGGGTGGTAGATGGGAGTGGTATGGTGCCTTATGCACCAACAAGCACAGTCTGTCTGCCATCTACAGCCCGCAAACAAAGTCGTCGGTCAGCAGCACCCGGGGGTAACCCCACTGGGAGAAAAATTATTATTCCAGCAAGTGGGTGCTGATGCTGGCCCGTGGGTTACTGACTGGGAATGCCTCCACCCAGTGGGTGAAAATGTTAGTCACCATGATGACGAAACGTTTGGCCCTGGTGATTCTGGGGTAAGGGCCCATAACATTGAGAGTACTGTGTCAAATGGCTGGGTTAGTTCTCTGGGGTGCTGCTGTTCCGTGCCATTGTGGTGGAAGGTCTTGCATGTCTAGCACAACACGCACATGTGCATCTACATCATGTCTCTTTGTCTATCCTGGGCCAGTGGAAGTGTTGGCTCACAGCATGCCTCATCTCATAGACCAGGGTGGCCCGCTAAGGTGTCGTCATGGTGTAGTTGATGCACGGCTGCAAGGGCCGGCCATGGGACGAACACTCTCCAGGGGGTGTTGTCATGGTGCGCAGGGCATTCAAAGATGCTCTAAACCAACTAGTAGTGATCCAGGTGCCCAGACTCATATGCTGCCTGTCTGTTCTATGTGAACTCGACCTGCGCTTACTTCTGCTATCATGCATACCGCCTCCAGGAACTGACTTGCAGATTGGTAGGCTCGTTTACTAAGACGGGACAGAGGAAGAATGTTGCCCCTGGTAGTTTCATCGCATGCCTAATGATCAGGGTTCAGGTTGTGGGACAGCTCGTCCACTAGTTTGTTATACTTGCCAGGGATATGCTCAACAACAAAGTTCAGTGATTGGAGTTCCAGGGGTCACCGCATGAACTTAGACTTTCGGCCCTGCACCCTCTCCAATTATACCAATCACTCGTCGTCCATCCTCATGGTAATCTCACTGCCGCTAACGTGGTAGCAGTAGTGCTTCAGCGTCTACATGACCGTGATGCTTTCGTGCTGATTCTCATCATAATGTGTTTCAGCCTTCCCGAATTTCGTGCTTTCGTAGTCAACACAGAGGTGTTCGTTCTGGTCATCCAGCTGGTACAACACTGTACCCAAACCCTCCTGGCTTGTGTCTGTCTGCACATATAAATGGCAGGAGTAGTCGGGGCGAGTGAGCTGGTGGCACTCGCAGAACCTACGTTTCAGGTCTTCAAAGGCCTATTGGGTTGCGTCTGTCCAGCAGTACCGGTACTTGGGTGACAGTAGGTTGGTGAGAGGTGCTGCAACCTTTGAGAAGTCTGGGATGTAGTTGCGAAGCCAGTTCACTAGCCCTATAAATCGCTGTAGCTGTTTACACATCTGGGGCGGGGGTTTCTGGTCAATCAGCTCCAACTGTTCTGGAGATGGTTGGTTCCCCTGCACATTCACGACGTGCCTTAGGTACAGGAGATGGGTCATCCCAACATGGCACTTTAAGGGGGAGCAGGTTGTGCCACCCTCGGTCCTACGAACCACATACCAGGAATCTTAATGGTTCTAGAAATACACAATTTGCTTGTGTATGTGTTTGAGAACAAAGTTTAAAAAAAAAACACTAGGCCGAGTCTTAAAGTCATTCTTAAAACTGGGCACTGTTAACCATCAGCCATCATAATATGCAAATAAAACAGTATGTCAATGTATGATTATAATGAAAGTAAATTAATAAAAAAATTAATAATGATTGATTTCTAGTTAATGATAACAAATAAGTAAGAACTTTCATAAATATATTGATTATTTAGTTGAGTACAGTTGAGTATTTGACAGTCATACTTTTTTTTTGGGGAGGGGAGTTACAAACTATTATTCAAAATGATATAATTACACGGTAATACGTATAAGTACAAATTAAACAAGTATAAATTTATAAAGTTATAATAAAGAGGTGCACATGCAAAATTGGTTAAACTTACTTTACATACATTTTAAAACTTTTGTTTTTCTTTTCTTTTCTTTTTTCTATTTAATCACCCAAAAAAATTATAATTTATTTTCCTCCTTTTTTTATATAAGTGCTGCAAAAGATTTCTTTGTGGTTAGTAGGATGACCAACTATCAAATAAATTACAACACGCTTGCTCCAGCGAGCTAGATCCATTGGCATCAGGCTGGAGGAAGAAAAGTTACATCATTACTTTGTAACAAGCTGAGTCTACTTGGGAAGTCAGCTAGTACATCATGGCTGGAATGTTGGCTGACTTGGACCTCAGTAAACATAGAATTTTAACAATAAACACAAATTTACAACTCCCATAAAAAATGAGTGGGACATAAACATGAGTGGGAAAATAGTTTATTTTAAGACTTACCAAAGGTAGTATGTGAAGTTTGTTACCACATAATTAAAAAATGAATTGTAATGCTCAAGACACTGTGAGTCAACTACATGGCATGATTTTCAAGAAGAAAGAAGGTCACGTCAGCACCAAAGAGCAAAACACAGCAAAAGATAAATTCACAAAGTAGTGGTTCGGCAGAAGAACCGTTACTTGTAGTCACAATCACCATTTAAATTACAAGTACAGTTTGACCTTTAGCTGAAGTTGTATAAATAATTTAATTGTGATTTTCTCGAGAGCTGACATCAGATAGTAACAATGTTAATGAAAGTATATATTATATACTACAGGATGCTAACAATCAAGACTAAGTTTATACAACACAGTAAAAGGCAGGTGCTGCCATCTCAACACAGTAAAACAAAGTACAAAACAGCTGCGGGTGTAAAACATTGATAACTCAAAGAATCAACCATTTCGATAACTCAGCTGATGAGTAGACAACACAATTTGTTATTATTTTGTAAGAAAAAGAAAATTATCAATGAACCATGTTTTATGAAACAGTGTTTCATAGATATGAAAATGACCATCTTAACCACTTACAAATTAGGCAAAATAAAGTTTTATTAAAAAAAATTTTTACAAAATTCTATTTTAAATTTGAGCATGTAATTAATAATTTGCTAGCAGATAATTGACAGGCGAAAATTAAGGAAGGTAAGACTTTNATTTTAAATTTGAGCATGTAATTAATAATTTGCTAGCAGATAATTGACAGGCGAAAATTAAGGAAGGTAAGACTTTGCCAAACAAAAGCCAACTTTACCTGAATAAGGGCAATGGTAGCAAAAAAAGTATAAGATAAACACCAATGGTGCCACAAATAGTACAAGTTGAGGCGCTGCGTCTCGAGTCTCTTGATCAATAGTGCAAGGTGGTGGGCGTGCTCTTTCCATGTCTGGGACCATATCACATCAAGGCACGCAACTGTGAAAAAACCTCTGTACCTGTCCAGTACCCGTATCATGTGTGCTTGGAAGGTCTTGAGGGCATCCTGTAAACAAAAAGGCATGGAACGGAACTGAAATTGTTGGTTTTCTGGTGTAGTGAACATGGTTTTGGGCCTGTCCTCTGCTCTCTTGGGCGTGCATTCACATTTAGCTTGTTCACTCGCTTGAAATTGACAGTAACTGAGTATACAGTCTTTTTTGACCGCCATGACTACTTTACAGTTATACAGGCTATCACTAGACTCAATCACACCATCCTTAATCATGTCCGTAATCTGATCCAAGATGGCCTCTCGCATGGGGCGGTCATAGTTAATGGGTTTCACAAAAACTGGAGCGTCTGACATGGTGGTAATCTCATGTTGAGTGATAGAGGTTTGCTGCAATGAGTCAGACATTGCAAACACATCGGGGTGTTGGTTTAGCACATATTGAAACACTGTTATATGCTCGGGTGGGACCCCATGACTGAACTTGTCTAGCGACACAGGTTCCCTGATGGGAGTGGGGAAGGGGTCCTGATACCATATGCAGTCGCTCCTTGTTTACCTTAATGTTGGCATCTTGTTCACGAATCCATGACTGACACATGATTATGCCCTCGCACAGCCTCTCTACCACAAGGGCAGTGGCAGTAGTAGAAAGATCTTGTATCTGGACAGTGCTGGTGGTTTGCCTCCGTATCCTTGCGGGTGAAGAACCCACTTTGAAAGAAGAGCGTTCACGACTGCTGGCACATTCCTCATGCTAACGGAGGTGACACCTCACACAATGTGCCGCTTCATTCATCAGACTAATGCACACTAATGCTGAGTACTCTCCATGTGGGTTGGGGGCCNCCTCACACAATGTGCCGCTTCATTCATCAGACTAATGCACACTAATGCTGAGTACTCTCCATGTGGGTTGGGGGCCTATTTCAAGTTTTGTCCGCTAGCCCCATCGGTGTCCGCACGCACATGGTTTTTCTGGCACTTGGTGAGGGTGCATGCACACAGCTCATATTGCATCTTTCTTGAAAACTTTCGGGTATTAACAGTTATCATTACTTTCTGCATGTGTGGCCTTGGTGTTGGTTTGCCCGGCAAGGGAGAGAGCAAAGAGCAAAAGACAAAGTTTGTATGCACACGACATAGACTGTTTCTTTCACACAGTCTACTGTGCTCATGTTTTTCGAGGTGTTGATTGAAGTTTGCCACATGTTGCGAGGAGCCACATTGTTATCGGCATTAATTGGTGAGATATTAAATAAATGTAGTTGTGCAGATGTAATCCCAGTGTGCNAGGAGCCACATTGTTATCGGCATTAATTGGTGAGATATTAAATAAATGTAGTTGTGCAGATGTAATCCCAGTGTGCCAGGCTGTGATTTTGCACATGGCCACTCAGTGAGCAGAAACTCTTTTACCAGGGTCGAGACGTCGCTACATGGCTTAATATTTAATGCCGACGCATACTTTTCTGCTCCGTTGTAGGCCATAGAGCACACCAAATGTAAGTACAGGGATACTGGTCACTTAAGTAGGAAATAAGTGTGACCTCGTGCACGTTAGATCCAGAAACATCCAGAATTTATTATACACTATTTTAACACTGAAATGTGCACTACACAAACTCAAAAGGAGCGTTATTAAACAATACAAGAAAGACTGCGGCACAAAAACACTTATATGAGGCCTCGCCTGAACCAACCCGAGGTAGATACGCTAAGTCAACATTAAAAGAGAAAAGCCAGAGGGNCACTTATATGAGGCCTCGCCTGAACCAACCCGAGGTAGATACGCTAAGTCAACATTAAAAGAGAAAAGCCAGAGGGCAAAATTATTATTTAAGGGCCCTACGAATCAATAGAATGGCCAGGCCGGCTGCAGGGGCAAATAAAAATAGTTTTCNAGGCCATAGAGCACACCAAATGTAAGTACAGGGATACTGGTCACTTAAGTAGGAAATAAGTGTGGCCTCGTGCACGTTAGATCCAGAAACATCCAGAATTTATTATACACTATTTTAACACTGAAATGTGCACTACACAAACTCAAAAGGAGCGTTATTAAACAATACAAGAAAGACTGCGGCACAAAAACACTTATATGAGGCCTCGCCTGAACCAACCCGAGGTAGATACGCTAAGTCAACATTAAAAGAGAAAAGCCAGAGGGCAAAATTATTATTTAAGGGCCCTACGAATCAATAGAATGGCCAGGCCGGCTGCAGGGGCAAATAAAAATAGTTTCCAAAGTTAATTAAGCAGACAGCATCACCAAATCAGTGTTATCAATGTTGAGGCCCACGCAGATCACGTGACATGCACCTGTCTAGCTTGAACTCCCAACGAGAGACTTGCGAATAGCCATCGGAAGCAGGGATACTAGGTCATACCAGAAGTGGAGGCCCTGAGCCGAACACGTGCATGAATAATGAAGCATCATCAAAATGGACAGAAGACTCAGTACTAATTACAAGAACATGCATGGAGTGTACAGCAAAATAAATACATAAAACCAAATTTGCTAATTTACAAAAATTTGCACAGGAGTGCACAGCGAAACAAATACATAAAAGCCTTAATACCAACAGAACCGCTTTGCTGGTTGATT
Organism: Clitarchus hookeri; assembly: GCA_002778355.1. Lineage (NCBI taxonomy): Eukaryota > Metazoa > Arthropoda > Insecta > Phasmatodea > Phasmatidae > Clitarchus > Clitarchus hookeri. The sequence goes on from NQII01000007.1 coordinate 3,134,411, forward strand.
TGGCCATCGGCCAACCTGCGGTGAACTTTACACATGCGTTGATTCACAGACCACATGTATCACACGACTCTGTGCCTCGCGTGCACGCGGCTCATGACAAACTTATGTTGGCCCAGGGATGAGGTCAGATGACATATCATTGTGTTTGTTTGTGTATGTTATTGTTAATAAATTATAAAATATAGAACACAACTTTATATGGTTTATTTATATCCAGTATTAACATTTTACTATTATTAATTTAAAATAAACAATAGCTAATGCCAGTTAAAATACAAAACACAACACTAAAACCATAATAAACTAACATGTTAAAGTTCAAAATGTAGATGTATTTGCTAATTTATGTAGAAATATAGATTAACTCTTTTACTATGACATTTTGGTTTCTTTCACACATCATCAGTAGTATCTAATCTCATCATATGACCTCTTAAGATTCTACAAAAACTATATTGTGCAATAGGCTTATTTACTATATTCTGTTTAAAGAATTATACTAGTCATGTCATTTGTTATTACTGTTACATAAATTATGTATTCATGTATTTTATGCATAACTTATGATAGCTATAAAAAAGATGTTTAATATGTCAAAAATGGTATTTTCTAACATACTATAGTTGAAATTGTAAAATTTTACACCACAGTAAAAATGTTAAAACAAAAATTCAAACACTATTTCAAATAATTGTTATTATGCAACAGTGACTGCAGATTTGTCATATATACTTATTGTTAANTACTCATTGCTTATTGTTAGAACAAAGATACTAATTTACTAAGATATATGATAATTTTTATAAACCAACCTAGATAATTACAATTTTATAAAAATATAAGCAGTTACCGGTTCCAAATATCTGCAATATCTTCATTTGTGAGATTTCGAGAGGATGAGAAGAAAGTCTTTGTTAGTTTTTTTCCAGGGGAAAGTGGCATAGTGGTAAACCACTGGATTTGCATTTGGGATGACATGAGTTTGATTCCTGTTCTGGCTATTGTGATTTTGGTTTTTATAGTTTACCAAAATCACTCTACTGGGATTTTTTCTTATTACAACCCATGGTTGAGTCCTTTCCCAGTCATTCTGCTGTTCAAGCTTACTCTGTCTAATGACCTCGCTATCAATGAGTCATTAAGCCCTACCTGCCTTCATTTTTCTCAGCTGAACTGGTAGTTTATTACCTAATGATTTGTAAATGTTGTGTAGGGAGATTATACATACAGAGGTTGGCAGACCCAGACGAGAACAGACAGTGAAGGACTTATGCATGGCATGCGAGACATGTTTGGTAATAAACACTGCATGGTGTCAGGTGTTTAGAATGTTCGTACAGGTGTTATAAGTACTGTAATGTCTGCAGCCATTGCGGTCATTGTAACAGAGAATTTGACGGGTCTATAGTTTAGCTGGTAATGTTCAGTTCGTGGCCGGAACTGTGGTGACGGTCAGCGGGAAGCAGTGTAGCGCACATCACAATGGCAAGCGCGACACAATTTCAAATTGTGCCTCCCAAAAATGTTGACTTGGCAGAGACTTGTGAGTTGCAAAACCTAAAGGACAAACTCACAACAGTACTGGTTATTGGTGTGGTGGGTGATAGGTTATCAGTGGTGCTACAAATTGATAGTGGCTTGACAACAGAGCAGGCGGTAAGAAAGATCCAGCAAGCAGAAACAGCAAAGCAGCAGTAACAGGCAGTTCGGCAGCCATCGGAAATATCAGTTAATGCAGTTCGCAATAGTGTAGCGGATGCTCACTGGCCTCCAAGAGGAGAACATTTAGTCAAATTTCACCGCCCACAGATAGCATGAAATAAAAGTGAGACCCATCAGTTGAATGCGAAATCTACAACAAGTAAATGCCACAAATGCAGCGTGGCATCGTTATACCCTTGGTTTATGTGTCTGGCAGATAAGGTTAAGTTAGGAACTGCAAAAAAAAGGCTATGAGAGGTGTTGCAGGTATGTGGTAATACAAGAATTAGTAACAAAGGTGGACAAACAGCAGTGGGAATATTATATGGGGGAAGTTTCAGCAATGGAAATATGTTCACTTCACAGTTATTGAACTAGGGTTAAGTGACCGTCTTGAAATGTTGCTTGGAAAAAATCACAAGAAACCGTTTAGTGCTGGAAATGGATACATCAAAGTGTTAGGAGTGGCAAAAACAGTACTTTCGCTCATTGATATACACAGCGAACAAGAAATCTATGTTGTGGACTGTTAACAAGTTCCCTTTCTNAAACAGTACTTTCGCTCATTGATATACACAGCGAACAAGAAATCTATGTTGTGGACTGTTAACAAGTTCCCTTTCTCGGGAGACCGGCTTTGAGGGCTTTTAAAATCATCAGTGTTTATGACAGCTCAGCCCTGGAAGAGGTAAAAGAGAAAGTGGTGAGTATNCTTTGAGGGCTTTTAAAATCATCAGTGTTTATGACAGCTCAGCCCTGGAAGAGGTAAAAGAGAAAGTGGTGAGTATTAGTGTATATCAAATTGTGAGTACACAGCAAACTGTTTATCATTTCCCAGAATTCTTTGCATGCTTAGGAAAACTCTAAAAGGAATATGAGATAGTCTTAGAAGAAGGCTACAAGTCATATGCAGTTGCTGCCCTAAGAAGAGTTGCCTTACCTTTGAGAAACAAGGTGCAACAGTAACTGAATAACGTGATTGTGGAAGGGGCAATCACACTCATAAAGAGACCAACAGAGTGGTGTGCACCTATGGAAGTGGTGCCCAAGACAGGTAGGTCTGTCAAAATTTGTTTTGATTACATATAACTAAATAGGTATGTGCGTTGACAGTGCCTTCAGCTTCCAGCAGTGGAGGAATCACTGGCACAGTTAGGAGAATCCAAGACTTTTACAAAGTGGGATGCTTCAAGGTGATTGTGGCAAGTACCTTTGGCAAACAATAGTGTAATACTGACAACATTTTTAACACCATTTGGCAGATATGTTTTCAGTCACTTGCCATTTGGTATAAATTCAAGGCCAGAGCACTACCAATAAAAAATGCAAGAAATATTACAAGAACTAGAGGGTGTTGTTAACCAGGCTGACAACATCCTCATATATGTAACTACCTGAGAAGAACATGACTAACAGGTGCAGTTAATGCTCAGAAAGTTAAAAGATGGTGTGACACTGAATGCAGCTAAATGTCAGTACAAGGTACAACCGGTAAAATTTCTGGGCAACTTTATAAGTAAAGAAATAGTTCAACCCGATCCAGAAAAGACAAAAGCCATCAGAGACATGCCATATCCCACTGTCACAGAGTTGCAGCGAGTTTTGGGTATGACAAATTACTTATAGAATTTCATCCCACAATTGTCTGAGAAGATCCAACCATTACGAAAGCTGCTATAAAATGAAAAGGAGTGGGTATGGGGTGATGCTCAAAGGAAAACCATGGACGCAATCAAGCAGGAACTGATACAGCAGCCAACCCTTGTCCTTTATATGCATGATGCCCCAATCTGAATTTAAGTTGATGCTTTGTCATATGGCCTAAGGGCGGTATTGGAACAGCAACAGGAAAACCAATGGAAACCCATCATGTATGCATCAAGGAGCCTGAGTGAAACAGAAACCAGGTATGTCCAAATTGAAAATTAAGCTCGGCAGTCACATGGGCATGTGAGAAGTTCCAGGAGTATATATTGATACATGTGTGTAAATTCTCACGGACCTCACACCACTGGTGACACTACTAGGATCTAAGCCAATTGCAGACCTGACAGCTAGACTTTGAAAGTTACAAATGCAATTGATGTGCTTTACATACACAGTTCAGCATGTACCAGGAAGAGAATTCCACATACCAGATGCTCTCTCTCGTGCCCCAATTAAGAAAGTTAGGGATGAAGGGAAAGAGATCTTGGAGGAAGACTTGTTCATCCAGTGTTATAGCAGAAACACCTTTTTTGAACACTTAGCAGCCATCAAGGAGGCTCAAGATAATGATAATGATATGGAATGGCAGAAACTGAAGGAAAGAATACTTCATGGAACCTGACACTAGGACTCTGTATACTGATCAGTGAGAGGACAACTGGCCTATAATGATGGGCTCATCATAAAAGCGACACAGATTTTCATTCCTCTGCTGCTATGTCCCAAAATGCTACAGAGAATACATGAAGGGCACATGGGAATAGTGAAGTGTCTTCGTCAGGCACACATGTTAGTGTGGTAGCCTAACATGTCTACTGAATTAAAGCAGATGGTGAAAAACTGTCAGAAATGTATTGAACATAGTATACAAACAGTAGAAACACTAAAAACATCACCATTATCTTGCAGACCTTAGGATGTATTCTGAGTAGATGTAAAGGAGCTCAAACAGAAGCAGTATCTAATGATTCAAGATAATTCTAGATTCCTCGAGGTGGTGAGTTTGGACAAAACAACCACCAGAGTGGTAATAGTCAGGATGCAAAATATTTTTGGCAGACATGGATTTCCAGAAGTAGTCGGAACAGATGGTGCGACCTTAGTTTACATCATTGGAATTTTAGCAGTTTTTCAAGGAATACGGCTTCAGCCATAGGACATCTAGCCCACGCTTTCCTCAGTCAAATGGTGAAGCAGAGAAGGCAGTAGACATCGGAAGATCCCAAACTTGGCCTTCTCTCCTAGAGATGCACGCCTGTCAAATCAGGTTTGTAACCAGCTGATCTGCTATTCGGACGGAAGCTGAGAAATACGCTACCCTTATTGTTACTGTCACAACTTAGGCCAACATGGGACAATGAAGTGGCCGTACAAGATTTTAAGTGTAAGAATCTAGCACTTAAAGAGAGGAATAGAAAAATACATGATGGGAAAAGCAAAGTCAAAAATCTACCTATCCTAAAGGCAGGAGACAGTGTATGGATCACCAACATGGAATGTTATGGATGTGTCCAGTTTGCTGCAAAGCATCAAGCTCATACATGGTAGCTACTGACAAGGGTTTGAAATGCAGGAAAAGAAGGCATCTCATCAAAGTACCAGAAGAAAGGAGGAAAGTGAAATTAGGCGATGCCACAAACACAGTAAACAAAAGTGGAACCTTCAAGGGTCAAGTAAGCAACAGGAAAGAAGAACAGAAGCAGGGAATCCAGAATCCAGCAGGTGAGAGAGTGAGAATGTCGAGCCTTACTGAAGAGACACCATTTTTGGGATTTCCAGCAAGAGAGAGTGATAGAAATCAAGGGTCTTTAAAGGTCAGTCAAAGCACTAGTAAGAGAGGCAGGAATGACCAAGTTATCAGAACCCAAAGTGGGAGAATGGTGAAGAAACCTCAACGAATAGACATGTAGGAAACAATAGTATTTGTATTTGAATTGTATTTTTGTTAGGGCTAGACTTGGGTGCTTATAATTAAGTTAATGCAGAGCACTGTTTTTGCCACTGAGGAGGGTGTGTTTGAGATTATGCAAAGTGCTGTGACAAAAGTGAGAAAAAGAGGGTGTAGTTTAGGGAGATTATGCATACAGAGGTTGGCAGACCTGTTTGGTAATAAACACTACACTACACTGCCCTTGCACTTTAATTTCTTCTGTGTATTTTGATAATATTTTCACTCATCCTGTTAAAGTAGTGAATTCCTTTAATTTCGTAAATTAATGGTAAGGAAAGTCATGAAAGAGATTTGCTATAGCAGAAAATATCCCCATTTTTCAGGACTGAAATGATTAAAAATTTTGTTGTTAATATGTATAAATGTTGGTTTTAATTTTTAAAAAAATTATGTAAGAATGCCATTTCCTTCAAACATTACATTGGTTGGTTTTTTTTTTTTTTTTTCAAGGCCCTGCGCAGTTTGTTTTTCTTTTATCATTTCTAGTACTAATTTTTCTGTAGTTGCAGAATTTTTTTTTAACATTACCCAACTTTTTCATAAACAAAATATTTGCAGTGTTACATTTAGTATTCATGTTAAAGAAAATTTTTCAACACACTAGCGTGTACAATAAACCTATAAAGAATTTGTGAGATTACCGAATATTGAGTAAAAAATTGTTTTTCTACATGATGAAATTCTGACTTGTGCTGCAATTGGAGTCATGACTTTATTCCCCGGAAGGGCAATTCATGAAATCAAAAAGGATGATTCAGCCATATTTTCTGCAAAAAAAGTGTCTGTAGATTGATATAATTGCTCTTAAACTGATAGACTGGCATTTTTGTGTATTAAAAACCACCTTACAAGCTTTAATTTATGTCACATAANAATTGCTCTTAAACTGATAGACTGGCATTTTTGTGTATTAAAAACCACCTTACAAGCTTTAATTTATGTCACATAACACAATATATATATATATTTTTTTTTTTAATTGTCAAAAATTAAGTAAAATGTTAATTGCAGATAAACACTGTGGCTCAGATAAGCTGAAAAATTTAGAAAGAAGCNTTGTCAAAAATTAAGTAAAATGTTAATTGCAGATAAACACTGTGGCTCAGATAAGCTGAAAAATTTAGAAAGAAGCAATGGCAAAGGATGGTGTTCTGTATTTAGATGTGGTTGTTAAATATTCATGGGAAATGCATGGTAGATATTTCATTTGTTTTGTCTCAGAAATTGATGATATATTGGAGTGATGTATTTTCATAATTTTTTCTTGAATTATTTGTTTTGCAGTTGTTCTTAAGTTTGGCGTGGGTGTGGCATTAGTGCTTGTTGCACACGTCGTACTCATTAGGAAGTGGAATGCAAGTGGTCCGTATTTATGTACTTTATTTTTGCATTTGAGCTTTCATATGTTGGCATGTAAAATGAAATAACCTATTAATGCATTTCCCAGCTTCTGATGTGTGCTGTAATATTGGTATTTAATGATAACTGTTGTTGAACATTTATTTCATTTCAGATTTCATTAACATGTTATGTTACTTTATTTTAATATTTCATAGTTATTAATTTAACATAACTGTGTTGTGATGATAATGTTATAATTTCATGTTTCATTTCATTTGAGTTGTGAATAGTAAACTGTTTTTTAAATAACAAATTTCTGTGTGCTTGTTTGATGTTTTTCAGTACTTTAGAAAAGTTGTTAACAGTTTTANCTGTTTTTTAAATAACAAATTTCTGTGTGCTTGTTTGATGTTTTTCAGTACTTTAGAAAAGTTGTTAACAGTTTTAGTAGTTTTGAGTATTATTATAGCATGGAATATATTTTTGCATCCAGTTTTTCCTTCTAAAATTTATTGTAATGTTAGTACTGATTTAGTGCAACTGCAGAAAATAGATTATAAGTACTCATTCAGTAAAGATTGCACAAAACTAGATCTGTAAACTGTAAAAATAAATTAATGATCACAATATGCCAGGCCAAGGTATTTCGATATTTGTAAATGACATTTCATTGCAAGCAACCACTATATTCATTATTTTTAACGTTTCATCCATATTGATTGGTATTGTATAATGAATGCTCTGCCAGTCTGGATCAGCACGTTACCAGTTTATACAAATATTTTGTTGATGTATTTTAAGGTAATGAAAGTCTGTTTAGTGAATATATGACGGACACANCTGTTTTTTAAATAACAAATTTCTGTGTGCTTGTTTGATGTTTTTCAGTACTTTAGAAAAGTTGTTAACAGTTTTGGTAGTTTTGAGTATTATTATAGCATGGAATATATTTTTGCATCCAGTTTTTCCTTCTAAAATTTATTGTAATGTTAGTACTGATTTAGTGCAACTGCAGAAAATAGATTATAAGTACTCATTCAGTAAAGATTGCACGAAACTAGATCTGTAAACTGTAAAAATAAATTAATGATCACAATATACCAGGCCAAGGTATTTCGATATTTGTAAATGACATTTCATTGCAAGCAACCACTATATTCATTATTTTTAACGTTTCATCCATATTGATTGGTATTGTATAATGAATGCTCTGCCAGTCTGGATCAGCACGCTACCAGTTTATACAAATATTTTGTTGATGTATTTTAAGGTAATGAAAGTCTGTTTAGTGAATATATGACGGACACATTTATTTAAGACGTTTTCTCAGAAAAGAAAATTGTTATGTAAAAAAAAACCTGAAAAAGTATATGAATATTGCTATTTTATTTTACACCACCTACACACAAAAAATATTTTGAAAGAATGTTTAGTGGTCATAGCACAAGGTGTACAGGTAAGTAGCTTCTTTTAAAGAGGCTTGACACAAGTAACTTTTATGAATTATTTTGTGTGTAACANAAAGAAAATTGTTATGTAAAAAAAAACCTGAAAAAGTATATGAATATTGCTATTTTATTTTACACCACCTACACAAAAAAATATTTTGAAAGAATGTTTAGTGGTCATAGCGCAAGGTGTACAGGTAAGTAGCTTCTTTTAAAGAGGCTTGACACAAGTAACTTTTATGAATTATATTGTGTGTAACANCAAGGTGTACAGGTAAGTAGCTTCTTTTAAAGAGGCTTGACACAAGTAACTTTTATGAATTATATTGTGTGTAACATACAGTTGCTTCATTAAATGCTTGATGCGAGGGGGTAACAATTAGGTTAAATGTATACACCAAGTTTTTATTTTTTGTGATGTTTGGTTTTTTTTTCTAAGTTACAATGATTTTTAATGTTTTTTGTTATTTAAAAAGATTTTAAGTGATTTTTTGCAATTTTCTTGTGATCTTCAACAATTTTTAGGGAATTTCTAGAATTTTTTTGTGAGTTTCAAAGATTTCAAGCAATTTTCAAAGATTTTATAGTGATTTTCAAAAACTTTCAGTGATTTTTCTAAGGTTTCCACTGATATTCAAAGATTTTTAATGATTTTCTTGCGATTGTCAAAGATTTTTGGTGATTCCCAAAGATTTTTTAACAATTTAAAATGTTATTTTCTGATTTTCGAAAATTGTTTGCGATTTTCAAAGATTTTCTTGCGACTTGTGAAGCGTTTTTACACTTGCAAAGATAATATTGACGACTCTACAATTTTTTTGTAACTGTTGAACATTTATTTATATATTAAGGCTTCTATCTTTAAAATATTTCTAAAATTCTTAGGAGTTTCTTAGATTTTAAGTAATTTTTCATGAAATCCCTTGAGTTTTAAAAGTCTTCCAAAAATGTTTGTTTTTATGGATTATATTTTGGTTTTCATGACTTCCCATAATTCTGAATCCATATTCTAGGGCACGAGGCTACTTAAGGAACTTGGCATGTGAATGCGCCAGATCCCACTAATGAGTACAGACTCTCAGAAGTGTTTGTTCACCTACTACTCCGAAATAAGTTTTTTTCTTTAATATGTCGGGTGGGTTCTTGCCAGACAATTGTTTTTGTATTGTGAAAGAAATGGCTCCCTTTCCCTGGCCCAGCTTTGACCCTCCAACGCGTGATGGCTGAACCAGAAACAGCCTTTCTGTCAAGGATGGGACGCGACTAATTTGTCGCCTTCACAGAGAGTCTTCAGAACGCTGGTTATATCTAGGGAAGCAGCATCGTCCTGTACTCAAGGGGGCCAAGTTAGAGGCCGATTGCCCATAAATCCATGTGTTCCTATTACCAAAAGTAGGTGGTGTTTCCGACATTTCATTTTAGTTTCTACTGCACAATAAACTTGTAATTTAAATTCATGCAATATTATTTTATTCATGTTAATTTTTATCACTTTGCCCAAAATTTTGGCATCTGTAAACCCAACTCAGATTTTAGTTNACAATAAACTTGTAATTTAAATTCATGCAATATTATTTTATTCATGTTAATTTTTATCACTTTGCCCAAAATTTTGACATCTGTAAACCCAACTCAGATTTTAAGTTTTCCCAACATGATTGACTTCGTTGACCAAAGAATGCAGTATTCCCACAGCATTACTTGACGTCAGTTTTATATATAAATATGTATGTATATACTAGTTGACCCAACAGTCGTTGCCCTGTCAATTTATACAAAAATAGATATAGATAGAAGATAGATAGATAGATGATTTTAATTAGGATTTAATGTTGAGGCCAGGTTGCATAGCACCCATATTTTAATATTAACGATATTTTTTGTCTTTCCGTTCGGAGAGAAAACGAATAGCGCCGATGGTTTACCTACTCTCAAGCACGCCACGTACAACTGCCCATGGGAAAAACATGACAATTCAAGGTTTATTCCACACACTTCCAGCCATTGGCCTTGCGATTTAATAATCGTCATTGCGAATGCAAGACAAACAGGAAACTGGACACGCTTAAATTGAAACGGTAAGTCGGTTGGAATCAGCGGTATTCTTGGAATCAGAACATCCTCGCCTTTGAACTTACTTATGATTATCATNCACCTTTGAACTTTCCTATGATTATCGTTGCTTCAATCACGTTGTTCATCAGCTTCTTAACAGCGAGTCTTGTTCCATTACATAGTTTCGGTTGATTCAGATTGCGTAACATGATTATCACTGAGCCGACTTTGAACTGCAAATTGTGTGGTGGCATTCCTGGCAAATCCAGTGAATTTAGAAATTCAATTGGATAATTGACGACTTCGTCTGGATCTGTAATTGAATCGGTCGACTTAAATGAATGCATTTGGCCAGCGATTTGACTTTGAATTTTTATGTTCAAATCGTCTATGTCCTTATTTTTTGCTGCCAAAATAGATCGTTCGCTCAACCAAACAGGTTTTTTGTAATTTCCATCAATATTCGGGAACACTTTCGTGATCAATTCTTCTTTCAACGTTGTGAATTGACAAAAATTAGTTGGAAACAAAATAAGGCCAGTGGAAGCGTCAATCGGAATTTTACCGTTGCCAATGTCTAATCATTTTTTTGGAAACACTTCCGCCGATTCGTCATTTTGTAACGCCACTCGTATATTCGTTGTTAACTTGAGAGTTTTCACGTATCTCCACAAATTTGATGACTTCAAGCAAGTGTTTATTTCATCAGCATCTGTTGATCTTGGAATAACTGGCAGCGTTTGCCAAAAATCGCCGGCCAGCAGAATCATCATACCTCCAAAGAGGTCNTTCGTGATCAATTCTTCTTTCAACGTTGTGAATTGACAAAAATTAGTTGGAAACAAAATAAGGCCAGTGGAAGCGACAATCGGAATTTTACCGTTGCCAATGTCTAATCATTTTTTTGGAAACACTTCCGCCGATTCGTCATTTTGTAACGCCACTCGTATATTCGTTGTTAACTTGAGAGTTTTCACGTATCTCCACAAATTTGATGACTTCAAGCAAGTGTTTATTTCATCAGCAGCTGTTGATCTTGGAATGACTGGCAGCGTTTGCCAAAAATCGCCGGCCAGCAGAATCATCATACCTCCAAAGAGGTCCTGATTATTGCGCAAATCTTTCAACGTTCAATCGAGTGCCTCCAATGCTCGTTTGTGCTCCATCATACATTCATCCCAAATTATTATTTTGCTATTCTGTAGTACTTTCGCTATTGCTGAATTTTTGGCAGTGTTGCACGTCGGTTCATCTATCGTTTGCAAATTCAGTAGTAGTTTGAGCACTGAATGGGCTGTTTGTCCTCCTTCTAACAATGTGGCAGCAATCCCTGATGATGCTACGGCCAGTGCTATTTGACCTTGTGCGCAAATCGAATCTAAAATCAATGAAATTAGGAAAGTTTTGCCAGTTCCGCCAGGAAAAATATTCCTCCGTAGCCGTCGTTGATTGCTATCATCAGTGTATCATACGCGATTTTCTGCTGCTGATTCAAAAGTGGGACCTTTGTTCGTGCTAATTGACTCAAAGCATCTCGATCGTATTGCCGTTCTCGTTCAAATTCTCTATTGAATGCATAGTGCATGGGGCGTTTTGGCGCTGGCATTCCTAATTCGTGCAACATCTTGCCGGACATCATCAGGCACAAATCCTCTATAGAAATCAACGCCTCGTTGTGGATCTCCGCGTTAAAGTCAAGTTCAGGATTCGCTGTTGTTGTACACACTCGATGCAAAATGTCTTCAGCCATATTGTCTTTGTATTTGTTCTATAAATGAAGGGGGTTAGAGGGAAAACATGTTGAAATGATGATGGCAAAAAGTGATCTAATTTGATGCGCAGTAGACAAAATAACAGCATCAGCAAGTGTATGATCCCAATGAATGTCATCTTCGAGCAAATGTAAACGCTGACACGCTTCTCNTCAAGTTCAGGATTCGCTGTTGTTGTACACACTCGATGCAAAATGTCTTCAGCCATATTGTCTTTGTATTTGTTCCATAAATGAAGTGGGTTAGAGGNATGCAAAATGTCTTCAGCCATATTGTCTTTGTATTTGTTCCATAAATGAAGTGGGTTAGAGGGAAAACATGTTGAAATGATGATGGCAAAAAGTGATCTAATTTGATGCGCAGTAGACGAAATAACAGCATCAGCAAGTGTATGATCCCAATGAATGTCATCTTCGAGCAAATGTAAACGCTGACACGCTTCTCGATATGTTGCGCACAACTGTTTGTAGAAATTGACAGTTCGTAGAAATTCAAATGAAATTGGTCCACGAACATTAACCAATAACAAATGCAGGTAAAAACATTCATCATTGCTCGGATGAACTCTGTAAATGCACCCCAGTGCATCGGTTGAATATACATTCACATATCCAGGAACAGGCTTTCCCTGTGTCCGACGGTGGAATTTTTTTGATGATGCATTCTATGTAAAATATCTTGACATCTCTGAGTAAAGCAGTGTTCTCGCAAATGGATCACTTGCGCATGTCGCGAAGAAACTTGTCAGCGTTGTCGCTGGTGGTCGTTCAGCTCTCAGCGCTGCGTTTGCTACCGTGAAATAAACTCTTTGTCCATTCTCCAGGTGCACAGCTAAATAGACCACAGTGGGATAACATTCGTGTATGGCGAATGAAAAGATTCTCCAAATCGCCTCATTGCTGCTGACATATCTTCCTATTTGATATTGCGAAACTTTATCATTGGCATCAGGAGCTGCAATACCAAATACAGCCATATCGCTTCCTTTCATGACGTACTTGCAAACATATTTGATGAACTTGATAGAATTGCGGTACTCAACATTGCAATGCGCTTTGAATGTTTTGGAAAGCAGCAGCGAATACCGAACAATCCAGCTGTTGTCGACTACAACGTCTTTATTCTTGACTTTCAACGTTATCGTTCTGCCGTTATCCTCTGCAGAGCGACGATGATACAGGGGGTAACCGTCATTAACTTTGATTGTGTCAGCCAACAAAGAACGCGGATAACGTTTGGAGCATTTTTTTTCGATCATACACGGTGATTCCCGGTTGTGATTGCCACATGGTCCGTTAATCATATTCGTCATCGCAACTTCATACAACTCTGGATCGGTTTCCGGATCAGGAATTTCTGCGCAAATGATGCCGTCAATTTCATCCGGTCTTATTTTCTCGACCATCCACAGGAGAATATGCGCATGAGGCAGTCCTCTTTTCTGCCACTCCACAGAGTACATCTAACACTGCACGTCTCCGAAGACATGATACTTCACAATGAAGTCCTTGAGCGCATTGAGTTTCTGCTTGAATTCTCGTGCTGTAATGTCGTGACGATCGCTGGATGATTGACCGGGTAGTAACAGCTGTGTGATTTTGATCCATTGTGGGTTNGTGCTGTAATGTCGTGACGATCGCTGGATGATTGACCGGGTAGTAACAGCTGTGTGATTTTGATCCATTGTGGGTTGCACAAAAAGTGATGAATAAGTCTGGTCGACCGTATTGGCGCACATAGGTCATCGCATCTTGCACGTATTCGTGCATGTGCCTCGGACTTCCAACATACGTCGCTGGCAAAATGGTAATTTGGCCGACCTTGTTTGCATTTCCATCTACATTCATGGCATCATGCAGATGGATGTATTCTTCCGAATGCAATTTTTTCTGATTTAAACGTATATATGTCGGACGTTCCGTCTCGATTTTGACGTACATATCAACTACGAACTGATGAAACAGTCTGCGGCATTTCAATATGTGAGTGTCCTTGTTTCGACGAATCATCAAACGGTAGGCATAAAAATTCATCGAACTGACCTTTTTATTTGTTTCTTGACCTGTTAATTGATTAATCATCTTGATCAAAAATTGATATCCATCCTCTCCTCATCAAAATATCAGCGGGTATTGTAATGCATCATACGAACAATGGGTTTCGTTGACACGCTGAAGGTTATTACTATCACGCTGTCGAATCACAATATCACGAGACTCCAAATTCTCGCCAACAACCACAATAGCAACTTCATTCAACGTCGGTGCATTGAAGCATCTTTCATGTTCGCCTGCTGGTCTTTTGTCTGCTTTGATCACTATTTTGTGATCATCCAAAGGCATCATTTCTAGTGCAGTTTTGAACAATTTAACTAATTCATTGTGTTCATGTAAGAGTTGTTGCAGTTATGCAATAATCTCTCGCTTTACCGCACGACTGATGGCACAAAGCTGATTGGATTTCATCATCAGAATTTCCAAGGAAATAAACCTGAAGAAATTTGTGATCATCATTCACTGGCGGCAACAATGCTCTTTCACGATGGTGAATTTGTCCTCGAATCTGTAAAATGAAAACAAATTCTTTATTGAAACGTTGTGAATTGTTGAATTTTTTTTGTGTATATGATGTGTGTTATAGTCGAAAATGAATTTACCTTAAAAGTTGGGCTGAAACCTTGTTCCTCAGTTATATTCACTCCAAATGATGTCATTTGGAAGATACTGTTGTATTTTTGTATATTCTACAAAAAATGCTTCGATTGAGGTTCTTNAAACAAATTCTTTATTGAAACGTTGTGAATTGTTGAATTTTTTTTGTGTATATGATGTGTGTTATAGTCGAAAATTAATTTACCTTAAAAGTTGGGCTGAAACCTTGTTCCTCAGTTATATTCACTCCAAATGATGTCATTTGGAAGATACTGTTGTATTTTTGTATATTCTACAAAAAAATTCTTCGATTGAGGTTCTTGGCCAGAAAGCAATGATGCTAGTGGCTCTGGTGGCAGTATCAATCGTGGNCTTCGATTGAGGTTCTTGGCCAGAAAGCAATGATGCTAGTGGCTCTGGTGGCAGTATCAATCGTGGTAATTTGACCTTTCCGCTCGCACAACATAATCCTTGCGGTTTATGTCGAAACTTCAAAGCATTGCCGCATATAGTTTGCATGAAATAAAAATGAACACTGTCAGCAAAAACTGACTCTGTGGCAAATGTGACATAATCCCTGCATACACCTGGTTCAAGTTTCCGGCCGATGATTTTAAGTTTCCAAAGTGTAACAGAATAGGCCATTATGAAAGAAGCTGCATAAATGCATATGTATAAGAAGTGGGAATGGCCGAAGATGAGCGGTTGGAATATTATATGTTGGAACATTAAATCCGCGTGGCATTCTGTTAAATTAATATTTTCTCATAAAAGTTGCAAAACTAGTCTTATATCTTCTTCTGCTATTTCAATTCGGAAATATCCATTTGCTAAATCAAGAGTGGATAAATGGTAAAAACCATGTGAAGAATCTAAAGTCCCTATGATGTTAGGAATAGAATACAAAATTGCCTTTGTAACTGCATTCAATGCACAAAAATCTACATATAACCTCAGCGTAGAGCATCCATTCTTTCTTTTTTGATTTACATTGGCTAGAGGAAATTGCCAAGCAGATGCAATTTCTGAAATAAAGCCTTTATGTAATATATCTTCTATTTATTCCTTTATGGTGGGTTTCAATGCATGTTTTACATAATGAGGATTATTTTTAATTGGTTGAGCATCATCTGTTTTGATTCTATGCTTTAGTAATGCTACACAGCCAAAATTAGAAACATTTCCTAGTTTAAATACGTTCATGTATTAACACCACAATGGGCGTATTATCTTACATTCTTGTTTTCTCAAGTGACTTAATTTTTCTGTGATAATTTGTTCAAGTTCTTTTATCTGGGACTTAAACAAGNACATTCTTGTTTTCTCAAGTGACTTAATTTTTCTGTGATAATTTGTTCAAGTTCTTTTATCTGGGACTTAAACAATTTGTTTTCCTTACCTTTCTACATTAACATCTTGAAATCTTTATCTACAGTACTACACAAAATATCAGTTTCCCTTTTCTGAGAAACATATTCACTTGAAACTAACTTATTGCTTAAGCAACTACCACTTATATGAGATTTATTTTGCTCTGGTTCACCTTAACCAATCTTACCTAAATAACACACTTGTTTTTATCTACTTCTTCCAAACATCTTTATTTCTCTTTGTTTTGTTTTCAGTTAATTGTGCTAATTCTGTTGATCCTGTTACTTCAGTTAATCCTGTGCAGAATTAAATTCCTAAATTGTTCAGTGAATTTTTTTCGTTATCACAATTCTTTTTAGTTACACAAATTAATTTCTTAATACTTTCAACATTGTGGCAATATTCTTTATCACTTATATTGTCTTTTTCATCAGTATTTTCTATACTTACATTTTCAGCAATAAGATTTTCATAAACAAGAGCTATTTTACATTTACGACAGGATTAAGGACATTCTCTATGTAGATTATGATTTTCAGGAACCAACTTCATTAAAGGTGAACTGGCGAGACAGTAGATAGACATGGTAACATTGCTGTTGTGTTGCCAGAGTGCCAGGCCATGATTTCATGCACTGCCATGCGGTAACCCAGACTGTATCTCAGGTCATGGCGTAGCCTTGTGACTTGCATCAACACTGACACATACCTCCTCAGCTCCTTTGTTGGCTATGGAGCATGACGGATGCAAGTACAGGGGGGACGACTACTTAAATTAAGTAAATAAGCTTGACCACGTGCACGTTAGATCCAGAGCCATCTGGCATTTATTATAAAGTAAAAATACATTG
>NQII01000008.1:0-29519 GCA_002778355.1 Clitarchus hookeri
AATCAATTAAGTGAAAGTGGTTGTTTTTCTTTCACTGCCAGCCCCTTCATGGCCACATAACCATTTTGGGTCATCTACCCACTGCTTTACCGCACCTAACGTTGTCTAATTTATGGTTGTTTTTGCATGCGAGATGGCATCTAACAACATCATATGACATTTTGATGCTTATGAGAGTGACAACACTGCTGTTAGGTAGGTGTAATATGACTTTGCATCATTACGATGACATCACCTCGTCGTGGGGTAATCTCAGGAGGAGTCATGATGGTGAACGGCATACAGCCTGGATGAATCTCTCATGATTGGCGCTCTTCACATCTCCACAATTATTGTAAACCCTGGTACCGTAAGTCAAACCTTCCTTCTCCCCACTTCTGAGTCCTTACAAACCATCATGGCGAAGTGGAAAACATTTGCAGACAAGGGCACTGTTGAATGGGAAACAAGAGCAGAGGTACAAACAGCAATCTGGCCACCTTGATTAACAGCAGAGTACACAATAGCACAATTTTTTCGCTGCATCAATACCAAGTGTGGCAATGACACCACGAGAAGAAGAGTATTAGCAGCAGTACATGCCTGTGTCAAAAACTGCTGTTCATATGTTAGCTGTACATATGCAGAAAGTAGGTTTTCGACCTGTTGTGTAATATAGTACAGGGAATACTTTATCATGAGAACAATTATCTACTTGTATAGTTTTTAGATTATTTATTCACTTACCAAGATGTGCTAATCTACACTTTACTCTGTAAAATGACTGATCAGATTCTTCATCCTCAAGGATATTATAAATATCTTTAAGGATCATAATCGTTGTAACATGTGCCTTATATTCAATGTCAATATCAATGTAATAATCGTTGAAGTCATTACCCATACAGCACGACGACATTGAAAATACATAGATGCGACGTCCCATGAAAAAGTGGGGAGACGTCGCAGGGACGTCCTGAATGTCACCATAATGTAACAACGACGTCGGGGAGACATCCAAATGTCCGCACTTTGGAACGTCCCAAAGCGACACTGGTGCGACATCGCGAGGGGGGCGTCGACGCGCCATCGTGAGGGGGAAGTCGTTGCGACGTCGCGTGGCGGACGTCGGCGCGATATCCCCACTATAGTTTTTAGACTTGTAGACGAAATTGAAAAACACCCTTTTGGGGAATGATAATGTAACATCTAATACACCCAAAAATATAATTTTTAAGTTTTTTTTTTCATAATAACTATTAACACAAGCATGGCATGCATAAAAATATTCCAAGCACACTGCAAATCAATCACCAGCAACATAAAATTCCGCAATATGTACAGGAATTGTGCTATCCAAATATTAACATAATGGTCACACAAATACAACTTTTCCATCACACTCAACATTCCCACGCCAAATACGATAAAATTAAAAAATTGTATATGCCCATGCCACTACGACACTATTTAACAAACGGAAATGAATACTGAAGTGATAATTGACGGTAAAAACTTTGAATAAAAATTTATTAGAAATTATAAATTCGTTTCAATAAGATACGCATAATTTTTGTTCTCTTAAAGTCATGCATTTGACTCTGTTAAGTAACAAACATGTCCCATAGTGATCGAACTAATATTGGTCAAAAAATGCCTGGAGATTCGACATAATTTCAACGTCGAAAGATGACCAATCCATTGATGTGGAACCAAAATATTTATATTCTACATCAAAAATAGGACCTGACCTAAATTAGACATTGCCACGTCGCTGCGACGTCTTTGCGACTAGATATGCTGTATAGGTAGGCCCGTCTGCTTGAGGAGCCAATCGCAGGGCTTTTCGGAGCATCAAAACAGTAATGCACTCTCATGTGGTAATTCATCTTTAACCAGGAATTTAGGCAATATAGTAGCCACGGTTAAGAACAAACAACAATACTGATTCACTACTAATAACATATTTAGTTTTTAAGATAAACGTTTGAATTTTATATGCATTTCACCACCACCAAGGGCAAACATGACCTGTCAAGAGGTTACAGAAAACGTTAGAATCTAACATGCAAAAACCTTTCACAAAAGCAGTTCTTAAGAAACCAAGCAGACCTGCTATCCCTTCGGCGCCACCCTACCCCTGAAACTGAGGTATCGAAAATCCCAAAGCAAATAAAAATACAATTTCTACTTAGGATGTCCCACACAGCCTAAACGCAGCAGGCAGGGTGAGAGCCTAGGCGTGAATCCGTGATTACTTAGATATACTCAAAATAATTGAAGAACACTGGCCGAGCCACAAAATTCCTGGCTTTTTCACAATATGTAAAAGAATAATGTTACCAAAATAACTATGATTTTTGTAGGTTGAGGTAATTTTTTGAAATTACCTTAAAATAAATATGTATAACATTTAACAGCAACTAACAAATAAAATTCTGTACAACGTTAATGTGATGTAAAACTACTATAATAATAAGATAATAATTATTAATACCAGTTACATTTAAACTAATTATTTTTATGATGTTACTTTTCCTTTTAAATAAAATTTAACATCATATATATATTTTATGAGTGGGGCCCCAGGGTATATTTATTTTAACTAAAATTATTTAATATTTTATGCAAGCCAAATATTAAGAGATAACATAAGTACAATAAGTGTGGCATGCACATGCATGATGCATAATATCAATTAAATATGCTGGATCATAACTGTCAGGTTTGCTGGCCTAATGGCGAAACTGGCATAATCCCGAAGCAGAAAGTTGTTACGAGAGAGGCATATTGTTTCTGGTAATGGGGCTACACCCGATCCGACTTCATACCTAGACTTCCATAGCCAGAAGGCCCAGGGACATGATCGCGAAATCCGCGAAATGCCGTGAACCGTACACAAATGTTATCCTTAAAAAATACATGACATTATACTAAATAATTGCTTCTATTGACATTTACAGAGTTGTGGCATGTTACATTGCTGAAAAAATTGCTGGGAAGTTAGAAAAATACGAATTCAGTGAATTCCCATAATATGTAATGAGATTCTGTAGGAATTAGACAATTGTTAGTTAGAAAATTGTGACCATGTTATTGTTTCAGATGCCTTATTCAAAATGAATAAACATGTGTTATATCACAGCAGATCTCTTATAGTTATCATTTCAATAGTATAGATCATGTACATCAAAAGTTATTAATAACATCTACTTGAAATCATGGAACTCTATCCTCATTTACAGCTTTAATAGAATAAATAGACACAACAAAGGGTTCTCAGGGAAATTTAAGTATCATCGCAGAAGAAGAGGAATCGTCCCACTTCCTCCCTTAGACACCTTAACCAGGTGCCCATGGTGTAGGATATTCATAGTCTCCTTATCACCTACTCTTCGTGATAACCAAGCTTCATTTCTCTGGTTTATATGTCCTAACTGTTTATGGCCTATGTTCCATGGTATCATGTTAATGCAAGGATGTACATTTGTGTGTTTTCACTATGGTCGTTAGTAAAATTTGGTCTGGTTGACGAAGTGTAGGCTACCAAGATTATACCCGAGGCAGTTAAATATAACTAACTAGCGATGTGAGTGATCTTAGAAAGTGATTTATTTCTAGATTGCGTAGTTGCATATTGTTGATTTTCTATATAAGTTAGTTAGCTTGCACCAGGATATGTAGTGCCCATCTGCCTATATGTGAACATGCATTATAAAGAACTTCAATTTACGTCAAGATTTAAGGAGGAGTTTGTATATTACTGTCTTTATAGGCTGGTCACCCTCACAGCAAACTAAAATCTGTGGCGTTTCATTTTAGCAGATTGGGTTTCGGTAACACCCTTACAAAATGGCCGTGGTGGCAGCAACCGTTTACATCAGGTCGCGAGGTCTCTCCTCAGCTGTCGCCACTGGTTCAGCACTTAGTTTAGTCACCTTGTTGACTGTTATGGCATCGTGACATATTGATAACTCAAAGAATTAAACACATTTCGAAAATTCATATCTGATGAGTTGACATCTAAATTTGTTATTAACTTGTTAGAAAAGCAAAACTTCATAGAACAATTTTCATGAAATAGTAAATTTTATAAATATGAAAATGACCATTTAAGTTATGCCAAAATAAATATTTAGTAATTTAATTTTACCAAATTCAAGTTTAATTTTGAGCATGAATTTATTATTTGCTAGACGATAATTAGCAGAAAAAAATTAAGGACGATGAGACTTTGCCAATTAAAACCCAAATTTACCAGAATAAGGACAAGGCAAGCAAAAAAAAAACCATATTTTAGCAATAATGGTGCCACAAATGGCATAGCCCTTGTACCCCTCCCTCTCTGCTTATGTATACCCACTCTAAGGGCTGTTCCTGCCGCTCTGCCACCTCTTCGTAACGACACGCATCCATCCTGTGCTGATGGAGGGAAAATAAATAATCGGCATCGGAGGTACCCTGCCTGGCGATCGGCAGGCTCGTATCAAGGACGTCCGGCGTGCGTAGCAACTGTTTTACTATAGTGGTGCGGCAGGCGCTGGACTGCTGTAGCCAAACGCCCCTTCGGTGATATCATGGCAACAGCTGATTAGTAACGTTTGAAAATATTTGTAGCCATTTGACGATGTCAACGAAAGTCATCATTGATTGCCACATAAGGTGAATATATAGTCCTGAATGGAGAGCAGCGGGTGTGTCCTACTTGGAATAAGATTATGCGCATGCTTGGATTTGAACATGTATTTGTTTAATGAACTGTCATTCGCCGAAGTTCCGTTATTTTGGGGTTATGTCTGGATGTTTGTGCGTCTTATGTCGTCGTTAATTACTATCAACGAAGAGTGTGACCGTTGGTGCGAAGGGGGTGTGGGGTGAGAGTCCTACATTAACATCCCCGTTTCACGCTGGCAGGCATAAAGAGAGCGGCTATCGTGTTAATGTATGTATAGGAGACATTGCCCTTCCGGCAAAATAATATGTTATATGTTTAGGTAGATATGTAATCTTTTAAAAGCATACTTTATTTTGGCAGGTTGTGCCCATGGGATTGTGTGCCAAATGTTTTGTTTAGAGTGGTTAGTTTAAGAGCGGTGAAATTTAAAGTTGCAGCCGATGTGAAAGCCTTTAAACTTAATATCAATATTTTTCTGGGTGAGGTATGGGATTTATCTTAAAATGAAGCCGTTTGATGTCTGCCAAAATTGCGGTACTATTATCACAACGTTTCCGTTTGCAGAGAATTAATTGGCAACAGAATATTTTTAACCGATGGTGTTGTGGTTTAAGGTGACCAAAACACCAAATGCTACCTAGCGACGAAGACTCTCATAACCGATGTTACCAAATGGAAACCAAATATGTATTAGGACGCGGTCTCTCACCAGAGAATTTACTTTTTTAACGCCAAATCCAGTTGGAAACAAATTCTATAAAATGAAAAATGTATAATTGTTTCTACCTGCTAAACATATATTTTTTTTATGCATCTGAAGGGGAAAGTGCAATATATTTGTAACAAATGAAAATCGTTTCTTACGTGTTTTAAAATATTGCATATTATGATGTTCAGTGTTAACACCAACGAATAATATTGTAAATTTTTTTGATTTTATAACAATATGTGCTTTTTTATGCTTATTAAAAAAAAAGGGAAAATATAAATAATCTAAATGACAAAAAACTGTTAAATTCACTTCAGGGAAGGGAATTAGTCTTAAAAATTTCCCATAAAGATAGTAATTAGCATTATTTTTTTCTGCTTAACGAGTAAATAAGACTAGTTTCGCGCAAATTTGGTTTTTCCTCCATGACAAAGCTGCATGAGACTGGATGGAAGTGGTGAAGTTCCTCTGGGACTATATGTTAGCCCCGGGAACATTTGACTGACTTTCTAAATCTTATAAAATACACACAGCAATTAATTAAAACGTTAAAATTACTGTTTGTAATATTTTATTTGTTATTCTATTAATGAACGCAATATTTAATGGCGATATCAATTATATTTAATATATTTATCACTCTCTTTATTCTAGCTGTATTCACCTGATACTCACTTATTATTTACACATATACTATCAAAATGTCCATTGCCCTACATTAACATCATTCCAAATGTCTGTTACTCATGAATCCAGTTCCACTTTCCCAGACTAGCATTAAAGTATTTCTCTACTCTCCCGATGTTCGCAGACTTCACTCGCTGGCCACTGCATCGCTCTTCATTCCGATGGTTCAGTATGCCTCTTTTAATGGCCGTACAAGGTTCCAGACTTTATAATATGAGGCACTCCACGGCTTACATAGCTAAGCCGACCTGGCCCAGAAGGTTCTTCGCCCAAGAGTTGTGCTAAGGGGGAAGAGAGCGACAGCCAGAAAATTCGCGCAGCGATTACCCAAGACATGCAATCTTTCAAGGATGCGAGTGGCATGAGTCGAGGCAGTCTTATCGCGGCATGCATTCATGTTACGTGGTGGACAGTTTGTAATTTCTGTGCATACTTCTCCAGTTGCAACGATGCTCTTGGAACACTGTGCTTCGCAAACTGCAAACCCAAAAAAAGGAAAGTGAGGCAGGTGGTATTCGGGTGGAGGGGGGGGGGGGCAAAGGAAAAGATGCAGAGCAGTTGAACATAACAAAACAAAATACACTTAAACTATATTTTTGAAGTTATACTTCTTTTGGCGCGTTGAGGGTAAAAGTTTAGTGTGCAACGGAAGTTGCGCACGCACAGTGTAACGAAATTCGACAGTGAAAGTGGTAGGGGTATGACCCAATGCGCATGCGCGTATCGTCTAGCTATATACAAATGCAAGGTACACAATATAGCACATGGTTATATTTAAAACCGACAGAAATTCAGTTCACGTAATAAGCAATTGAAAAACATTTCAGTTATATCAGTAATTCATTGTGAATATATATATTTAATTAATTAATTTTACTTACATTGTGCTGTCAAAAATTTGTTAGTGACAAAAATTGTATAATAAAATTTTGAAAGTGTTTTATACTATTTGAGGCTAATTTTTGTAAGTATTTTATTATGTTCTTTAATCAAACCTTTATTAATTGTATTTAATGTCTTTCTTCGGTCATTTTATCGTTTTCCTACTTACATACATTTTTTGCATATGTAATAAAATTTCATTTTAGTCACGCCAAAAAAGTATAACTTCTAACGCGCGCACATAAGTACATAGTATTGTATACGTATTAATTTTCTTGTTGACGGGTTACTTGTTTTTGAAGTATTTTTTCGTGTTCAGTCTTGTTTTTCCATGACAGACATCTGCATCTAGCAATGGCGAATGACCAAAAATCCCTACCTAGTTATCCACCCCCCATTGCACCATTAATTTAAAGATCACTGCAATAATATATTCAGCTGTAATGTAATTTTTGATATACTAAGACAATTTTCATCGAATTAGGAAAATTTGTACAATACTTAAGGAAGTGTAGTAAGGGATTCAATGATGTTAATAAAATTTAACTGTGGAGTGTATAAAAATGAAACGATGGGTTGATTTGTGGGTTACTTTTTGTATAGTGTAAAATATGTTTGTCAGAAATAGACTACATATATGCATACATGATAAATTTTAAATGTCAGATTATATGTTTTACAAACATATTTGCATAGGAACACACTTAAAACTTAATTTAGTGGCATTTATGTCTTTTGACTGATAATTTTTAAATTCACATTTACTATTCATGTGATAGTGTTATTATGGTCTTAATCTCGATCCATCATTATTTCCGCGATATGTGATTGTGTTTCATACTATAAGATGTTCACGGTTATTTGAACACTCTTGAAATCATTCGTTGAAAAATGTCATTGTCCGTACCTGCATATATTTTAACGTGCACATTTATCGGCATGCGCACAATAAATTTGGCAACGACGGAGGAGAATTAGATATACACTGAAGAGTCAAAAAAACTTGTACACCTGCCTAATATCGAGTAGCCCACCCCTCCCCCCATCCTTCCCGAGAGCGCAGAAGTGCTGCAAGATGACGTGGCATGGACGCGACTAATGTCTGAAGGTATGCAGGAGGCAATTCNGAGGCAATTCACACCATGAATCCTGCAGGGCAGTCCACAAATCTAATCTGCGCCAATTTGAGAAAGGGTTGCACGTATGTCACGTTTAATGATTCCAGTCAGCCGTCGTTTGTCCCGTTCTTTCACGATCTTTTTCCGGCCGCAGTGATGTCGAAGATGTGATGTTTTACCGGATTCCCGATATTCACGGTACACTCGTGAAATGGTCGTACGCGAACATCCAAATGTTATCGCTACCTCGGAGATGCTATGTCCCATCTCTCGTGCGCCGACTATAACAACACGTTCAAACTCACTTAAATCTTAGCAGCAGTAACCGATCTAGCTGCCAACCGCATCGCGTTACTCTGATTGGTTCCATACCTCTGTTATTTGCATACGCACACCTATACCAGTTTTTTTGGCTCTTCAGTGTATGTATTAATGTGGAATTTAAAAGTGTTAAGTAAACATTTGTGAATATTGAAATTATTTATTTTGCTTTATATGTATTTGAATGTACAAGAATGTAAGAACGAGCAAATTTGTAAAATATTTGTTTTTAATAATTGTACAGTTTCAATTAACCGACGCATGAATAATGCGATAAAGCCCTTGGTAGTGTTAATTTTACATATTGCGCCATTTTCTATTCTACGCCCCGCCGTCACCTGAATGTGTTCCTAAATATTTGAATATATGTGTTAGATTGCCGCACTTGTCGTCCAACAGACGTGAATTCGCGATGGGGCATTTTGTAATTTTTATCGTCACCTGAGTCACCGAATGATTAGGATATTGAAAAGGTGAGTCGTGGACCAAGAGTTCGTGTGTGAGCTGGTTTTTTAAAACTTTTTACTGTCTTGTGTGGCGTAGATGTGTTTTCTTGGGTATGCAGTAATGTTAGCGTTTTTTTCTTCATAATTGTGCTCTCGGTCGCCAGTCTAAATTTTAGTTACGACTTTAACTAAAACCTAGCGTTGCTGTGTTCTGCCTGTTTTTAACGTGTTGTGTGTAGTCTTGCTTGCTGCCCAAGAATAATTTAAAAAAAAATACTTTTTGTCCAAGACTCTTGCATTGGGCTTTGTCAACATTTTAAATTGTACTCGTTCAGTAATATTTTATTAGGTATGTGCTTTGACGGGTCATTTAACTGCCTCCGCCGAGATTTAATTTTTTCTATATAAAATTTTTTGATGATAATTTTAACAAGTTGGTTTTATGAATAGGAGACTTTACTGGGCTCATACAGCTACCCTCCTTTCTAATTGCTCTTATACTTATTCTAGTCATATATCACTGTGACTGTTTTGGGAATAAACTTTACTTAAGCTGTGTAATTCCAGTTGTGAGATCAATTTATCACATTCTGGTCAAGTTTGAATAATTTTGTGTGGATCTAGGAAGAAATTAATTATTGTGAACATTGCCTATTTATTGCCAAGTTTCAAGTCATAATAATATAGGATGCTACTTTTGTCTCAGTATATTTATTGGAAAAATATACGAGTTGTTGACCGAATTTGTATGTATATTATTTGTGTTAAGGCCACAAATAATTTCTGCGCACCTCTGCTATATTATTTTCTCATATCTGCATGTTGTATCTGTTGCATGAAATGGCTGAGGTCGGGTTTATCTACACGCTCAAGAAGGAAGAACTTTTGAATATTTTACGGGACCTTGAGTTTGAAACTGATGAAATGATAATCGCAGCTGAGCTGCGCCGAACTGCGGTGGGCTTAAGGCATCAACAAAGTCCAATGGTGCAACCCTCTCAGCGAGTGGTCCCGGTGAGTGTCAGAAATGGTCCGCCTAAAGTAGACAAACTGTTCCTGGTAGCTTTGCAGCACCTACCTCCGTTGACATCCCTAGAACCATTTAGTATTCTATATTTCTTTTATTGCAGTGAGTAAAATAGCTCATCTATGTTGGAGTTCTGAGGATAGTCTCCTGAAAGTCATAGTAATTAAATATGAAGGATTGATATTACAATTGCTTCGTGAAGATATCATGTCATTGGAAGATGGTACTTTTGTGGGGTTCAAACGCAGGGCGATAGAGGTTTTGTTTCCCCTGCACGTTAAGCGTAGTTGTGAATGTGACTTTACTTACAGATACCAAAGGCCGGGCGAGCCTGTGTATGAATTTGTTGATTATATTTGTGCATTTCATGATGCATTATGCTTACAAATGAGTAAATCCGAACTGGTCAGTGTCATTATAGATAACTTAGCTCCACACGCGCGTGATTAATGCACGTTATTTTCTGTTCCACGTAATTTTTGTGATGTACATCAGTTAGCTGTGGAAGTGCAAGACCGTCTTGTTGCCTCCAGGGAGTGTCGTGCATGTTTTCCACCTGTCGTTACTAGCCGTCCGCGACTGTAACTCCGCGTCGTCAGGCCACATTTCCAATATACAGACTGTCGAGCAATGCTACTTTTCCGTACGGTGCAGTAATTGTGCTGTTCAGGAACACATGCTAAATAATTTGTCAATACAGCAGACGAATAATGTCAGAAAGAAAGTGATTTCGTTGCGGCGAGCTCGGACACCTGCGTAAAACTTGTCCTAAGGCGGCAAAAAGAAAATTGACTGGAAATCGGTGTTGGTTTTCCAGTTGGGCAAAAGATAAAGTCCTGCGCACTATTAGGAAGTGTATGGTGTTAATCACATGTGAGAGAGGAATTTTTCACCCTTGGTTGACACTGGGGCTACCCACTGTGTCTTAAGCAATTCCTTTTTGAATCAACTCTTGGGTTAGAAGATCGTATCCAAAGAGCGTTTATGTGTATGTCTGAGAAACGTTTACGTCGCTAGCGGTGGCATCGTTAGGAGCAACATTGTAGTGAACCTACATTTTAAAATCGGTAGGTTTTCGTGGACGTATCACTTTTGGGTTTTTCAGACCTTTTCCATGACATTATTTTCAGACTTGAATTTGTAGGGAAATATAGAGCGTCAGTTAACCTCGACGAATATTATCTATCCAGATTGGTCTTCAGGTCGACGCATTTCCGGTCATGTTTTCTCCTTTATTTAACAGCACGTGTTCTGCCACTGATTTACAAATTCAATTGGACCAGCTGAAGGAGCAGTTTAGAGATGTCATCTCTTCGCGCATTGGAAAATGTGATGCCTTTCCTTACAAGTTCTCTTTGACGGATGATATTCCGGTGCGCGACGACTGTCATTTCAAATTACTTTTTCCTAAGCTTCATGCCTTTCGGGTAATCATAGATAAGTGGTTAGAAGCTGGCGTAATTGATCCATTCACGTCAGACTACTGTTCACCGGTTTTTTTGGTGCATAAAAAGGAAGGAGACAAGTATCGTTTGGTGGTTAACCATTCTCTTGCAAACAGTAAATTCATAAAGATCCTTTTCCGTTGCTTACTATCGATTGGATAAAGCCCGTATGTTTTCGGTATTAGATATAAATAATAGCTTTCACCAATGTTGGCTGGATCCCGAAATAAATTGCTTTTAGCATCCCATGGAGCCAGTTCGAGTTCACATACATTCCTATGGGTTATAATTTTGGCAGTCAAGCCTTGTCCCGAGTGTTAGACCATGTCCTGTCTGAGTATAAATTTAAGTTTGTTTTAATTATATCGATGACATCATTGTGCACAGTAAAGATCTGGCATCCCATTTGTCCCAGTTGCGTCAGGTGTTTCTTAAAACGCAGGAAGTTGGTTTGTAGATAAATCCCGATAAAGTTACCTTGAATTCGAACAATGTGAAATTCTTGGGATATCTGATTTGCGAGGGTCAACTGATGATTGATTCTGATCGTGTGGCCCCTATATTAGATTTCCTTCGCCCTAAAACCTTTAAGGGCATGAATTTTTTTTTTTTAGTATTACTGGGCTATTATTACTCCCGCCTTAGAGCATTTTTCAGAATTGGCAGCACCCTTGAACACGTTAAAAAAGAAGGGAGTTGAGTTTTAGTGGGGTCAGAAGCAGTAGTAGGCATTATCCCTGATAAACAGAAGTTAGCCTCACCTCCGGTGATCCTTCTACCGGATATTTCATGCCATTTTGTCGTACAAGTAGATGCCCCATCACTGGCTTTATGCACTGGCCTAAGCCAGTGGACTAAGTAAGGTTTGGCACCAGTGGCTTCCGCCAGTTGCAGTCTCACCGAGACGGAGTGAAAATGGGGTATCTATGAGAAAGAAACCCTGGAATGTATTTATGGCCTTGAAAAATGTGCATAATTCAATGAACACATTCATTGAAGATGATCTCTACACTGACAACCAAGCGTTGAGCTGTGTCCCTAACCATCCTCAACAGTTGGGCAAGCTAGGTCGCTGGGTGTAACGTCTGTCTCGTTTCCGTTTCAAGGTTCATCATGACAGAGGCTCCGAAAACCACGTAGCAGATGCTTTATCCAGAATTTATGATCAAGCAGATTTTGAAACGGATCATGTGGCAGCACTAGAGGCTCCTCCTAATACCATAGAGGTTTTCCCTGAGTTTTTTATAAAGTTACTTCAAGCTCAGGGCGTTGACGGTTTCTGTGGTCAGGTTAGAAGGGACCTGAGCCATGGTGTTGTACGCCCCTATATTTTTGAAAACGGGATTTTGTATTTTAATAGTAAAAATTTACGTGCTCATAATATAGTTGTACCAGAATCATTGAAGCCTACGGTATTGTCTTACTTTCACGATTCCGTCTTTGGTGGTCATCTGGGTGTTTGTAAGACTTTCAATAATTTGATATACAGTTTGGTTGGCCTAGTTTAAGGGGCGATGTTTCTGATTTTGTGCATTAGTGTGACTTGTGTCAAAAGTGTAAGCAGGCTCTGCATGCTAACGTCGGGGATGCAGTGGTGCATATTCCCCAGGCACCTTGGAGCACAGTTCATCTTGATATATTTGAACCCTTAGTTAGATCTAAGAAGGGAAATGTGCGTATTTTAATATAGTTGGATACATTGACCAAATATGTTATTCTGTTACCACTGCGATACATGAAAGCATCGTCCAATGTTAATGCGCTCACTGATCAGGCTTGGAAGGTGTTTAGTGGTTCTGTTGAGGTTGTAACCGATAAAGCTAAGTACTTTACTTCTACTGTTTTTAAGAACATGTGTTTTCGCTTGGCTATCAAACATTTTACTTCCAGTCCCTACTACCACAAAGGCAATCAGTTAGAGAGATTTATTAAGCATCTGAAGGCTTGCTTAACCATTTTCTATAATCAGGACGACACTAACTGTGATAATGATATTTATTTTCATAATGTAGGATTCAATAGCACTTTATATTATTCCAGGGGAGTTCCTCCTTCACTCCCCTTCCTTGGTCGTCCTCTTAGCCATCCCTTGCTTAATATCTGGAATATCCCCCATTTTTCCTCCCCTCTGGTGACAATGACCACGATCGCTTGCTTGAGGAGGTCCACCATACATTCGGGGCAGCGAAACTGCAGGTTACAGCTAAGATGCACCAGGGCAGGTTGCCAGTTAATTTCAAGTTAGGGGACCTAGTCTTATGAAAAATTACATGTTGACAGATATGGGGAAGGATATAACTGGGAAGCTCATACCAAAATTTCTTGGTCCTTTTAAGATGAGTAAATTTCTAGGTTCTAATACTGATAGTCTTGTTTCGCCCAGCACTAATCGTTCATTTAGAAAGGCGCAAATTTCTCAACTAAAGGCTTATCAGCAACGCAGTTAATTGTTTAATGATCATATGTTTGTACCTGCAGTTTGGCTTTTATAGTTTGAATTTGTAAAGACACATTGTTTCCCTATTCCTTATCCTGTGCCATTTTTGGCTATTTGTATCCCCTTTTGCAATCCTTTGTTATTTTATTTTGTTCCCATATTCCCACATAAAAGCGCTGAGTCCATCGTGCGCCACCATCGTCGTGATGCAGAGGTGCGTTTTGAGTCGACTGCTGGAAGGGGCACAGTTTCAGATAGTTTTTTCTACCGCAACCCCTCTTGATGCTGGAGTGACTCCATTCCTAGTGCTTGAGAAGAGACCCGCTCTGATGGTGCTAAGTTGCTACGCACTTGGCTGCCCTCTGTCCCCGGGGACAATAACTTGAAGAATGAGCTGATCACTCCTGATTTTATTGAAAAAATATCTGGACTCTTCTAAGTGTTACTTTGAAAATCTTATCTTTCTCTGTAATTTTATACTATGCTTCAGTTTCTACTTCAGTGTCTACGAGCATTCTACTCTCTGTATCTCTGTGTTGTGTTGGATGTTTTGACAAGCTATTCAGAGACTAATCACCAGAGTACAGGTTTTGGTGTAGGGGTTGCGATGCTAGCGCTCGTCAGGCAAGTCGTCTTCGTCGGTTTCAACTCTGCATGGTGGTATGCTCTATGCTCAGCTCTGATCCCCTCTCTTGTCTTCCCCTGGTCATCCCTCCCACGTTTTCCCTTCCGCTAGTGAGTCATAATTTTTTATAATATTGCCAGTTTATTTAAGTTGTTGCAGGGCTCGCGCTCTTTCTATACTATGCCATTAGATTCTACGATTGCCGCACTTGTCCAACCGACGTGAATCCGTAATGGGGCATTTTGTAATTTGTATCGTCGCCTGAGCTGTTGAGTGGCTGTGCTATGGAAACGGTGAGTCGTGGACCAAGATTTTGTGTGTTAGCTGTGATTTTTGAAATGTTTTAATGTATTTTGTGGCGTAGATGTGTTGTCTTGGGTATGCAGTAATGTAAGTGTTTTATTTTCATAATCGTGGTCTCGGTCGCCAGTCTAAATTTGGTTTATGCTTTAACTAAAACCTAGTATTGCTGTGTTCTGCCTGTTTTTAAGGTGTTGTGTGTAGTCTTGAATGCAGTTAACGTTACCTGTGTGGTCGGGTATAGTAATACGGACATCATCTGGCGACTATGTTAAGAAAAGTCAGAATATTACACAATATTCCTATTTCGAATAGAATGGGAGACAGCTCACTGGGCGAGCACGAAGTCACAGTTCTCAGGATCGTGGGCCGAACGACCATGTGGCTGTATCCCCTGACACACACGGTACAAATTTACAGGAAAACGTAATATATAGCCGGGGTATTCAGGCTCTCCACCACACCTTAATATTATCTTTTTACCTTATAAATGAAGGATGCCTTCTTGAGGTGTCGATGACATCCTGGATAGGGCCAGGGCCCGGGATACAACACAAAAATGAGAACTCACAAGTTTCGGTAAACTCAAGTAAATTTTATTGCGGAATAGTATACACAGTTTCATGTATGCAATGCAAATAAAAGCGGACCTGACCTACAAGGCCTGCCAGCAGTTGTTACTATACAAAAAGGGCCAAGAATGGCGTGCAAAATTACAAGAGTAATTAAACCTCCGGGGTCGGTAAATTGAGCTGGCGGAGGGATGCTGCGAGTGCGGGGAAGGCTGCTAATAAATTAAGTAAAAGTTCCAGTAAATTACGTTAATCTATTGCAAAAGTGTTCAGAACAAAGGGAAATCAGACTGCCGGAGATGGCGCGCGCAAGCGGCGTCCTTGCAGAGAGCTCGCTCCACTCCGCCAGGTAATTTAATTAACTGACCTGATTAACATAGAAATTGAAACATATGCACATAAAACACTGAAACGTTCTGAGTGAGTTTTCTTAATCGGGTAGAGAGTTAAGAGTTCTTAATTAAGCACTAATTTAAATACAAAACATGTTTGTGTGGTGCCTTGCAGAGCATGTGGGAAATTTAGGTCTGTTAAATTTTGGGGCTCTCTACGACCAGAACGGTCAGGTTGAAAGAAAGAATAATTATTTCCCACATCACTAATTGGTTTGATTAGACACACAATTACACTCGGAAAATTATACAGAACACTTCAAATACCCTAGCCTTGCTACTCTACGCCTCATTAAATATGCACGTGGCCTGCATTTATTCTGCGATTACTTCGCAATCCCTTATGGGCTAATTTCACAAACATTTGCCGGTGGGCGATAAATTCTAATGCTTTTTACTACACATTCTAACACTTGATTCCTGTCCTTATTACACAGATATCTCTAAGGACACCACAGGCACTCGGTTGGATCACTCGGTATCGGGTCATGATGCGCGTGTTCCGCGGGCCGCACTGGTGCAGCGACTGTGGTCCGATGACGTGATGACAGTGGCCGTGCCAGACCACGCAGGAGTAGTCCACGTCACTGTCAAAGAATAATACTATTTTTTAAAAATAATTTGTGTCTACGACTCATGCGTCGGGCTTTGTCAACATTTTAAATTGTGCTCGTTCAGTAATATTTTATTCGGTAGGAACTTTGACGGGTCTTTTAACTGCATCCACCGAGATTTAATTTTTTATATAACATTGTTTAATTATAATTTTAACGTATTGGTTTCATGAAAAGGAGGCTTTACTGGGCTCATACACCTGCCCTCCTTTCTATTTGCTCTTATACTCATTCTAGTCATAAATCTCTGTAATTGTTTTGGGAATCAATATAAGTTTTAAAAAAACTTTACTAAGTTGTGTAATTCCAGTTTTTAAAGCAATCTATTACATTCATTTCAAGTTTGAATAATTTTGTGTGGATCTAGGAAGAAAGAAATTATTGTGAACATAGCTTATTTTTTGCAATGTTTCAAATCAAAACATTATAGGGTGCTACATTTGTCTCAATGTTTATCTATTGGACAAGTATATGAGTTGTTGAGCGATATTTTATGTGAAAAATTTTTTTGTTTCGGCACAAAATTTTTCTGCACAACTTGTTTGGTAATAATTATGTTGTTTCATTACCGTTTGGTAAGTTATATTCTTTTTTTTTAGAGGCAAAGCTTTGTTCCTGGTTTCTACTGCCACCTGTTGTGTAAAGTTGGAGAATAATTTAGAAATATTTTGTAACTTCAAAATGGCAGTCACACTTCAGCAATAATAAAAAAAAAAGGACAAGTTGTTTACTTCAAGTTAAACACTTGACCGGATATTCTGTAATTTATTTGGTAAAACATGGTCCCTGGTCAGGATTAATATCGTAAACATAAATTATGACTTTTATGTTGGAATTCTATTTTGGCTATCTACATTGAAAATCAAGGTTGCAAAGTTATAATTAATTGAAAAAATAACATTTCAGTAAAAAATTTTAATCATCTCTGTTTTTTTAGTAAACAAAACTCATATTCATATATAATTTTGCAATGTTTTATGTTCGTTTCACTACTCAATGATCGTTCTTTCGTTCGCTCTGTAGCTAAAAGTGGCAACCAAATACAATGTTATCTGTAATGGTCTTCAAAATTGCTGAGAAGATTGTGGAAATTAGCTGAAATCGTCTTTTTCGACTTTTTCAGAGATTTTTGCAGCCATGTAATAAGCCACAATTCCGTATTTGCCAAAATATGCAATCATTTAGTATATTGTCATGATTTTTAAGGATAACACTTTTGTACGGTTCATGGCATTTCGCGGATTTCGGGTTGCTGTCTCTGGGCCTTCTGGCTATGGAAGTCTGGGCATGAAGTCGGATCGGGTGTATACCCATTACCAGAACAACATGCCTCTCTCGTAACAACTTTCTGCTTCGGGATTATGCCAGTTTCACCATTGGGCCAGCAAACCTGACAGTTATGATCCAGCATATTTAATTGATATTATGCATCATGCATGTGCATGCCACACTTATTGTACTTATGTTATCTCTTAATAGGGGAACTCGTGGCGGAACGGGATAGCTGGGCAGAACGGGATAGGGCAATTTCTTCGACTGAAGAGTGCTAGAGACTAGCGGAGAGACATTGAACTAAGCCTACAGACGGTAGAGAAGACTCGGCAGCCATTTTGACCAGTTCTGACACAGCCTTCTGAGTTAACCGAGTGTTCGTGGTTTTCTGACGCGTGTTTTGTAACTTTTCGCTGATTTCAATATAAGGTAAACTTCTAACCGTTAATTCAACACTAATGTGTGTTATTTATCGTTATAGTGCTTGTCATTAGCTATAAGATACGCGCGTAGTAAGTATAAATACGTCAGGTTTTCAGTTCAGCAAAGAAGGAAAAAGGGGGGATATTCCAGATATTAAGCAAGGGATGGCTAAGAGGACGACCAACGAAAGGGAGTGAAGGAGGAACTCCCCTGGAATAATATAAAGTGCTATTGAATCCTACATTATGAAAATCGAAATCCTTATCCCAGTTAGTGTGGTCCTGATTATAGAAAACGGTTAAGCAAGCCTTCAGATTCTTTGTAGCATGCCATCAAAATACGTCTCTTGAGGGCATGAAATTGGGACGGTAAATTTATTCCAGCAGTATCCGCATGGTAACAAAGGTGGGGTAACAGTTCTGTACACGAAGCTGGCATTAAGAGTCAAGGAGGGGTTGACCAACATGTTCGGAACGACTTGTCCCTAGTAAAGGGCACATCGTGGCTGCGGTGGTGTAACGGGATGAACGGGCTATGGGAGGAGAGTTGCGGCATGCATCATATGCCTCCCTTCAGGATGCCATTCGTCTGCTGCAGCCCATTGATCCCTACTGCGAAGCTAGTGGCAGCAGGGTGGTGGTCGACGTGGCCCACGAGGAGGCTACAGATGGTAAGGGCCTCAGGAGCGGAATAGAGGTGGTGAGGCAGGGCGGGATCCTTGCTAACATTGTGGTGTGGCGTCTGCTGAGGCAGACATGTGGCCTTCACAAGCCATGCAGAAAACATGCGGTGGGTGATGGATATAATTGGTGTCTAGGAGGGGGAAAGTCCTCGTCTATCTCGGTCTTGTCACCGTTGATGCTGGATGTGGAGTGAGGTCTGCGGTGCAGCCGCATGTCACACTATGTTGGTAGTTGGGCTTCTCCAAAACACTATGGATGCATGCCCACAGCTGGTTTGCTGGATACCTCACGCGTTGCTATGGATGGCGTGTGACTCGACAGTGTTTTGGCATCGCTGGTCAGGGGAGACGCCCGGCGGAAGCATGATCCTTGCAGCCGCCTGTTGTGGCGAACCGTGGGCAGTGTCGTCTGAGACAGGCACCATGACGCAGGGCATCACAATGCTGGACAATACGATGCTTGTCATCACATTGCAGGAAGTCGCAGTACTAGGCTTCTCTGGTGATGGCTGAATATTGTCGGCAGTAGGAGCCCTTGGCATGCCCGTCTGTGGCCTACTGTCTGCCAAACCTCGGGGCATCAGGACACACAGGCGTCGCAGGCTGAAGCAGGTTCTGAAGATTGCTGTTGGTTGTGGACTCAGTTGCCGTGGCATCTAAGTCGCTTGCAGATGGTAGTGATACTGGCGCATTGGCATAGGATGGCGCCGCTCGAGCGGTTTCTGTAGCAGCGCCTGTGTGGGCATCGGTGTGAAGCAAATCATCCCTGTGGACCTCCACTCGGTGTCGTCTCCCTACACATACCAAGTAAGACATTTAGCCCATTTGGTTAGTTATGACATGTAGCCTGCCCTACTTAGACATGAGGCCCTTACAAAAATTCTCAGCTGCTACAGACAGCTGGCGAGAGAGCACATACTCCAGCTGGCTTGGCTGTAGTGCAGGAAGTGGGCGTGTGGTGGCAGGCAGCCACTGCACAACATGTCTTTGCTGCTGGTCGCATGCTTGTTTAGGGCATGCGCCCTTTGGTGCCAGTGGGGTCCGTGTTATCTCTGGGCCACTGACCTGACTATGGGTCGAATACGTGAATTCTCCTGGGAGTGGGAACTGGCGACCTTGGAGCAGTTCCGCTGGGTTTTTTTCGGTTGTGAGGTTGGTGCGAGAGCATATTGTGAACAATGTCTCTGGCAGATGGTCGGCTCAGGATGGGTGGTTACCACCCACACACAATTGAAACTGAGTTGTTAGATATTTATTTGTTCACACGGTTGGTTTTGCGTGTGGATGGTAAATGGCAGTGGTGTAGCGTAAGATGCCCCACCTTGGACAGGACTCGCGCCACTTACGCCTCGGTACACTGAGCACCGTTGCCTGATAGAACTACGCAAGGGGATTCCCAGCATGGAAAAAAAATTCAGTCTCTACCTGCTTGGCTATACACTTCGCGCGCGCACTTGATATTGGGTGAGCGTCCAACTATCTTGAAAATAAATCAGTTAATACAAGCACAAACCTCTTCCCTGTAGAAGTACGCGGATATGGTCCTATGTGTTTTAAGGCCATTGTTTCAAAGAGTTCGGTTGGCAGCCACGGCAGTTGTTGTTATGTACTGTAAGTGCACTGGCTTTTTAGGCAATTCAATGGTATGCACTCTTGTACAACTGTTGGGTATTGCATGAAATGTCTGGGCAATAGAAAATCTTTGCTCATTTCCTTGCATTCGAAGTGCCCCTGGGCGACCTTCTGCTGCGGTGTCATACACAACCTATAACACTACATCAGATGTGTCACATAGCATGTAGGTAGTCTCGTGTTCACTAGTAAAGTTTACGTAAGGTTTCGAGGCGACAGTCTACGACACGTCATCGCTCATTGGCTGTGACTGCACACTCCACTATCCACTTGCTTATTACTGGGGCACATCTGTTTTGCTTGTATTATGCAAGTGTAAACATCAGTGAGAGTAGCGTTCGGGGAAGTAGCTGTCAGCTATGCGTAAGTAACTCTATTCTTGACCGGAGCCAGGTGGTCAGGTGGAGAGGAGGTAATGTTAGCCTTTTATTCTTCCTCGTCGCGTGCTCATGTCTCGCCCGGCGACCTTGATAGCGCATCATTCAGCTTATTTTCTGACGTCAGCATGTTTTTCACCTCATAGTCAAAGGATTACAGAAATAAGGCCCAGTGCATAAGCTTGTTGCTAACTTCTCCTGTGTTATGAAGCCAGACTAGACACCTATTATCTGTTAGTAGCATAAAGCGCTGATGTTCTGCGAACTGCCTGTACTTCATGATGGACCACACAACATCTAGACAATTCCATTTGATTATGTCATAACTGTGTTCTACTGGGCTCAACTTGGCAGTACTGTAGTCAATAATAACAATTGTTGCCTTCATCACGCAGCTGGAATAACATCACACCGAGCCCATGATCTCTCACTTCTGGTTTTAAATAAAGGTTTTGGCTCGGGTCGTGATGTGAAAGTGCAGGGCAGTTGCGAAAACTAGTCTTAGTTTGCACAAAGTTTTTTAAAATGTATTTCCGTCCATTAAAACTTCTGAAAGTTGGTTGGTAAGTGGAGTAGCGATTATTGCAAAATTTTTAATGTATTCACGTAACCGGTTCAATAGGCCGATAAATTTGTATAGTTGTTTATGGGTAGCAGGTTGCGGAAAATAATCAATTAGGCTCAACTGTTCTGGATTAAGATGGTTACCATTTTCCCCACAAGGTGGCCAAGAAAATGAAAGCATTATTTTCCTAGGTGACAATAGTAAGACGTTTAATGGTGAGGCATTCAAGTACAAGGGATAAATGCCATATTTCATCTTTCCACCACTCAGGCGAGATTACAACATCGTCAAGATAAGCCATCGTAAACTCATATATGTAGCCAACGAACACTTGTACCAATATTGCCTTTATTTTAGCTGGGACAGTTTTCAAGCCGAAAGGCATGCCACTGTATTGGATTCAGCATCCATTTGGAGAGGTAAATGCTCTATTATATCTGTCCTCTTGGTTTACTGGTATCTGCCAGTAACTGCTGCAGAGATCGAGTGATGTCAGAACTTTGGCCTGGCCAAGGTTGTTGAGTGTATCCTTAACATTGATAAATTGTGGTGGATCATTTTCATTCGTAAGGTAGAGATGCCTGTAGTCGATGCAAAAAAATCCAGGTTCCATTCTTTTTGGGAGCTAAATTTATGGCGGAATTAAAAGCACTGTTAGTGGGTTCAATGATATCTTCATATAACACTTCCGGTATTGGTTGTTTAACTGGTTTTGAATATGCTAAGAAATACAATGTTCCACCATGTTAGCGCGACATTGTGGGTCGGCAGTGGCGAAAACGTCATGACATTCGTTGAGCACGTGAGTAGCTAGAAATGGCTGGTTCTGGGACACCTGGCACCCTGGCGCCGGGACGTCACCCGCGGGAGCTGATGTCGTCACCGCAGCTCGCGCGCTAAGTGCGAGGTGCTATGCAAGACGCTCGTTTCTACACGAGGCTTTCAAAATACGATCATCTCTGATTGGCTGCGCGAGACTCTCACAATATTTTAAAAAATTGTTTGGAAAATTTTTTAC
Source organism: Clitarchus hookeri (assembly GCA_002778355.1). NCBI lineage: Eukaryota > Metazoa > Arthropoda > Insecta > Phasmatodea > Phasmatidae > Clitarchus > Clitarchus hookeri. Next base: position 22,199 of record NQII01000008.1, read on the forward strand.
TAAAATTTTTTTTAGCTGATTAGCTACGCGAGGCTCTTGAAACTGACAAGCCAGTACCGTTCATATTAGCTGAAGAATGTTTGTGTTCATTGTCCCCTGATGCAACTTCTCACAGCATATAAGCATAGTCTAATTTCCGAATCAGATATAGTCACCAAATCATATGCATCACCCCGACAACGAAAATAATCACGGAGTCATTTAAGTCCTATGCTTATTACATAAGATTCGTTTATAGGTTAATATACAAATGACATCACACAAAGCTCTCGTACTGGCTGCATTTAAAGTCGAACGTAAGGTTCAGAGTTTCATGTGTAAGTTAATGACATTACATGAAGCTCTCATACCGGTAGCATTGAGGTTCGATGCCAGCTGCTTACTTATTGCATGATGTCAAATACTTATTATTTTCGTATAATTTAAATTACACGTAGCTCTCGAAGGAAAGGTAACATTCTATGGAATGCTAGCAAGTATAAAGATGAAGCGATTATATAAAACGACACATTAAAAAAACGAATTAATTGATATGAATACATTTTTAAATTTAAATTAAAAAAGGTATTGGATATGAAAACCGCTAGTGGTGCTGCGTGACCACCAGACTCAACATTTATGAATTTTCGTGTTATTTTTCAAATTAATGTTTTCCCCTTTCAAATTACATCCTAACAGGATGCTGGCGTGCATAATGTTATTAAAAAAACCAAAAATTATTTATATTAATATATATATTAATTTTTGTACATTTTAAAAATAATTTAAAATATGCATGACCTCTGACGAAATTTACATATCAACAGCTGGCTGCACGTCTGGTGTTTGATGCTGCTCCCTGGCTGGCTCGCGTTCGGTGTTCGACGTCTGACTGCACGTTCGGTGTTCGACAGCACGTTCACAGCTGGGAGGAGATGCTCAGCTGGACCTTGTAAGCGGCCCGGAAAAAATTAGTAACTCAGGTTCCACCCAAAAACAACAGGACATGCATATAGCTCAGTCGGTGATGTGCTGTTTTTAAAAAGAAACACTAGGCTGCGTCAACAATGTTCTGAAAAATGTGCTCCGGCTGGACCTGGATGATGACAACGTGCGGGCTGGACCTGGGTGACGGTGCTGGAAAAAATTAGTAAATCTGATACTAGCCAAAACAACAGTCATGCGTCGTGCTCTGTCGACGATGCTCAGTGCTATTCTGAAAAAAAAAGAAATATATGCACTCTAACCCGGGAGGTCGGAGTAGTAGTGTGCGATATCTGACAGGCTGATGTGAGGCTGCGCTCGGCGACTTACAGCATTCTTTAAAAAAAAATAGTAACATATTATTCTATGTTACGCTCTGTCGGCGGTGCACGGTTCTGAAAAAAAGAAATATTAGTAACTATAATCCCTGTGTGCATACACATATATATATGCACACACGCATATATATGCATGCACACACACACGAGCACACCTGCGCACACACGAGCACACCCATACATATACATGCATATGTATAAATGCACACATATATGCATGCACATACCCACACCCTCCCACATGAGTGCACACACACACAAACACAAACACACACACCCATGCACGCACACACACAGCACTTACCTACCCATCGTTACCCTCCCACTTACCATCTGCATGGTAAACTTGGGACCGGGCAGTACACTATTCCTATGACATTACCAATTGATGACATAAGTATAGCGTACAGGTGGGTTACAACACCGAAAATGAAAGACAACCCTCCTAAAAAAAAACAAAGCGGACTAAGGAACGCTCAGATAGATGACAGTATAGGGAAGAATACTGAAGAAAGAAGGGCTACAAGTATGATGGTGCTTACGACGCTACTAATGGAAGATCACAGCCTTAAAGAGGGCAAAGGAACAGATGAGTTAAAATCAATAAAGCCAATACATTAACCGTTGCGAAGGTGTTAGCAGCCCACGCTTCTTTCAAACGACTAGAGAAAATTGTAACTTAAAATAATTATGTGAATATACACATGTATAGCTTAGTCAAGTATGGTATATTAACCGGTGCGAAGGTGACAGCACCCCGCTGTTATGGTGCGGGGTAGTCTATATTCCCGTCCCATATACTTTCACATAGTTCGTATCTGACGTTCCGCGCTATAAATAAAGCCAGTATCTGCACATCGCCGGGAGGAACTTTTACTGTATTCTCTGAACTAATTAATATTAGTGGTTCGATTTCTTTCTCTCTGCTGGATCTGTTGGTAAACTTTCCCCGCGACTTTCACAGTTCCTACAGTTTGAGCAGCCATTCCATTTTTTCAATTGCAGCTAGCACGGCGCCCTTAGAAATGCATTTTAAAGATATTACTTAATATCAGTAGCGCCGGAATATCATTAGAACGGAAATTATGCTGTGTTAATAACACTGTTAGAAGCAACTATTTTTGACGCAATTCAGAAACCATTTGCATGGGATTGACCTCAGGCCATCGTGTTGTCTGGGTTATTTACCAACTCAGTCATATATATACCATGAATATGCATATGTATAGCTTAGTCAAGTATGGTATATTAACCGGTGCGAAGGTGCCAGCACCCCGCGATTCTTGCAAATGTCTAGAGAAAATAAAAAATAATAATTATATGTTATCTAACAATAATTACATTAACTATACTATGCTACCAGCCAGCATACTTTCCAAGAACAATATGATATGTGAGAAATATAAGTGCTTAACCTGAGGAGAGGAACTGTTTCCTGCTACACATCATGACCTCTCTCCCAAAGACGTCTGTCCCAGAGATGCTTTATTAAGTATTATTATAGCCATAGGGGACTGTATGTATTGCATCGTCCAGGATCTTTCGCTTATCATACAGCCAAGAAAGGGCCAACTTGCTGGTAGTTTCAGTATATAAATCATGCTGGTATGATCTAATACTATTGACTCATACTCTCATTTCCTGTTGTGACATTAGGATGCGTTTGTAATCTTTAAATGTGATAGTATACTTAACCTCACTCTTCTGTATGCCTTTCGCTCGCTTTACTACTTTATCGTGACATCTATATGCATAAAGCTTTGCCCTCAGCCCGACAAACTCTACCATGTCATTGCCTCCACACTCATCTTTAAATTTACCAATAACTTTGGCATTGGCAGGTGAGTAGCAGGGATGAGTAAGAGGGTAGGAGCTAGTATCAAACTCTGACATAAGTGTCAGGTCTGAGGCAAGGTCACTGCAGAAGTCACGGCATGCAATTTCCATAATATAGGAATCTGTGTCTGTTTATACCAAACTCACGTCATTGCCACACCGCGCTCTCATTATATCATAGTAAACGTGGTACATTAACATTTTGGATAGGTCAAGTACAGTAAACCCTGCATAGATATGCTTGTTAAATATAATACGTTCATGATCTAATTTTACCAGCGATAATTTTTCATTATATATTGTTCTGCATTTGAAAGTCAGTTTAGCGATAAGCTTCTTTGCACGACGATCAAAACACACAAGTTTCATGCATTGTCGTTTACGTTTGTTCTCCATGAGTTGGCTGTACGTAGCATTGTTCTTTAACTTATAAAAGGCTTTCTCAAATGCATTTGTAGCTGCCTAGCGCTTCTCTGTGTTTAGTTCAATATAAGGCTTCAGCCATGACTTCTGATTGAATTGAAGCACACAATGTATATTCTTCAACTTCAACCCATGACATAATGCCTGCTTGAGATTATCATGATGAACTGTAGAGTTTTTCTTTGTCTCAAGGGTAGTTATAAGTTTAGTTTGTTTAGATCAGGGGGGACACTCATTTACTGGCAGGAACGGTAGATCTTTATGTTCATCATGGAGTGTGGCAGGGTAGTCTTCATCAACCTCCAATATGTATCCAACATCACCATCGTCTGGTACGCTCATAACATCAATATTTGTACCTACCCATTTACAACTGCTATATGGTAATGGTAAGGACATTGCCCATCCATATAAATTGTTAGCATCTACATGCTGGAGGTATGTAGAAGGCTTGCTGACATCATATGTCTCAGAAAAATTCATATTGTGTGCTACTACATTGCATATAATACACTGGGCTGCCCCTCCCCAGATACCCGCATCGATAAAGAGATGAATGTCATAATCTGTGTGCAGTTCCAACTCGACTCGGGTCTTGCATAGCATCGCGTCGAAAGAAAATCCGGGAGCGCTCACATATCGGGCACAATCAAGACCGTATATAGTGAGACACAGCTCCCGGAAATTCTCAAATACATCGCATAACAGTAACACATCGGTCTTAAGGTATAGTTCAAAGTAATCTCTTAGTGTATGGCATCCAAATGTTGACCAGACAGTTTGGGCATGCTGATAATCTACTTCACTAATGTTACATTCCGTGATGCGGTTGTAAAAGGCTGTAATTGATGGTAGCTGCAGCTCGGCGAGTTTCCCCCATGAGCTGACATAGTCATATGGGAAGACACCTTTCCTACTAACCAACTTGAACTGTTCAACAGTGAAGAATTTTGCACTTGTATCGAAACCACTTGATGGAAGGTTCTGCGCAAATGCTGCGAGGCTGGCCGACATGAATCTGAATGTATCTATAAACTGAATTGAGAACCTACCTTCTAAAATGTTGCTAAATATGATTAGTTTTTCCTCTGTGTGTAGAATAATGAAGACGTTCTGTGAATCATAACCGAGATGTTTGATAATGAAATTAGTATCATATGACAAATTGTGGAATAAGATTGGCAATCTCTGTGGGCGACGACGAAGCAAGTTACAGCTATTACATGCCGCCCCGATAAATTTACCTCTGAAAGGATTATGATCACGAACCTTACGGTTATTGATGGTGAAGGGCCCGGAACAGTGGCAGCAGGTGGTAGCTAGAGAGTAGCCAGTCTGTTCATTAGAAGTTAGTGGATGCATAGGTATGGAATTGTCATATATATCCTTCATTAGATGACCAATTCTAACAACTTGCTCCATGAATTCCTGTGCTGCATCTTCTCCTGTGTACAATAACACATCGGTAGGTAGACTGGTTGCCATGGAGGCTGGTATGAGGTTGTTGTCTACCTGGACATAGTTACTGCAGCTATATGGTTCATGCTTTTGGTACCTATATGTGTATGACTCCTCCGGGTTTGGTTGACATGACTAAACTGGTACCAACATGGCTTAAAAATCAGCGTACATCACTATAGGTTCCTTATCAGTGTTTTGATAGTTCTGAAATTTTAACACTGGAGGCTTGCCGTTCTCTAATTGGGGCATGTCAGCACGAATTGCAGAGTGATGATTACAGTAACTCTGGTGTTCAGCCAGCGCCGCAGAACCAGTCATCCCCATCACTTGTGGATGATCATCAAACCCTTTGAGACATATTTTACAGAAAATAATTGTATGTTCATGGCCAGACACTTGGGAACCTATCAGTCTTGAGAAATTAGATATGAAACAGTAATGTGAATTCATAGTGGTAGACATCAGAAGTAGCAGGTCGAAGTGCTCAGCCTGTTCTTCTTTCGACACTATTACAGGTACCACCTTCTGATCTTCATCTAGAGCATAAACATTAATACTTACACCAGGATTGTCCTTCTCAAACATTCGTATCTGACGCAGAGGTGTGGGGAAGTCTATCCCACTGAAGTAGAATCTCGCCTCCAGGTCAGTGTATCGCCGGTTAATGCGCTCAGGATGCGCACCCTCTACATATCGGGTCAGGAGGGCCCATTTGAAGCACTGCTGATCTCGGTTACATGGATTAATAACTGACTTAGTAGCGTTGACTTTTGCAGGTAGGGCGATGTATGAGGAAGCTCTCAATGGATCGAGCTTGTTAACATGTAGCTGGACTTGTCTCACAGATGTGAGGGTCCAGCCACTCCCCTTGCCTATGTACTCGTCCTCCTCCAGACATTTCTTTACTATGGCCGTCGACACAGCATCTTCAATATCATCGACATTGTAGAGTGGGACGTCTTTGTCTTGAATGCCCGATTATCTGTCTCGGTGTCGTGAGGTTCCGGCTTTCCATAACTACATTCAAGAAAAAGATTAAATTTGACAGCTCCCTGATCTTCAATCTCCTGCTCCGCGTCTCCTTGCCCATGGGCCTGGCGGTGGCGGTCAGGCATTGGAAAACCCATAAGTGCCATGGAAAATAAGAGGTAGCATGGGATGATCTGTTTGGCCCATCCAGAGGTACCCTCTGGATATACGGATCAGATGAGGTTGGACTCGTGCTGGCAGTGGTTGACTCCGCATGCTGGAGAAGGCTCGGAGAGATTCCCCCTCTTGCTGAAGAGCTGGACGTGAACAGGGCATGTTCCGGGGGCGTCCCAGAGATGACATCAGGGGCGTGGGTAGTGCTCCGGCTAGACCACACGCTTGGTAATCTGAGTGCTAGAATCTCAGGCCTTGTGGTAGGACATGCTCGGTGCGATCTGTTACATCAGATCGGGGCTATGCTCGGTGCGGCCTGATGAACAGGTCGTAGCTACGGGTTTGATGAATAACGGTAAGCGCTGGTCATGTCTGCGTTGAGAGGGCGTGATCCCTCTTCCCCGCCTACTGGGAGGCCGGGGTGCGGGATGGCCTTACGGCTAAGAGCACCCCGTTAACAAATAAGAGCTCAGCTTCGGCTGTAGTAAGCAGTTGCCTGTCCAATAATGTTGGCCCTGCCGGGCAGGGTTGGGGCTGGGCTGTGGTTCCGGCCACCAACCTGTAAAGGGTGTAAGGTGAAGGGTACAGGTGCCCTGAAAACCGGACTGTGGTGTTCCAGTTCGAGTGTGTAGGGGGGGAACTAGTACCTGGCAACCTGGTAGAGCTGACGTGACGACTGGAATGTCAGTTCCTGTCGGTCCATCCCCTGGCTAAAGCCCTAGCAGTTAGTGACCGGCGTAAGTGTAAGAGTGACCTGGCGGTGACGCTTGGAGTGCCCACTGGGGATCTCCGGTGGGGCCTGCTCATTGATGATTGGGTGTTCCCCTGCTGCTGCAAAGGCTGCCAACTAAAACTCCTAAATGGGGCAGTGATGCGAATATATAGCCTAGCACTGCTCAAGTCCATCTCCACCTCCTCGCGGTTGGGCTGGTAACATGGTGGCCACACCATGGCTAACAGAGTGGGGACGACTGATGGCGGTAACGGCCTGTCCGTGCACAGACAACCAGTTACGGCGAGGTTATGAGCAGTCTCCAGTGACTGTATATATTCTTCGCCCTGCGGTGAAGACCCGCGAACCGAATTGCACTCCCCAAGCTGTGGCTCGATGTGGCAAGTCGAGCTGATCTCGGGGTGGCAGAGCTCTAATGAAGGGA